>CM062296.1:39760142-39916154 GCA_031216915.1 Pictodentalium vernedei
GTTCTAATGATATCCATGTTTGTATTATTGTATTTAAACTTATTTAAAATTTTTGAGTGAAAATTTTTAAATTTACCATTTGGGATTTTAGAAAGCAATTGGGTAAAAGGTTAATTACCCTCGCGAAGACTGTTGGGGTTGTGTAAAATTCTTTCTAGATTTAATCCTCTAACAATATCCCCTCGAAATCAAAACTATGAAAAAGTTAATTAATGCCACCAATATCTTGGATGTGATTAAAGGAAACCATGTCAGTATGGTGCCCTAAGTTAGAGGGACCGGTTTCATGAAGGCGACTTGAGTCAGATTTGGGGGCGCGGGTGGCTCAGTTGGCTACATGGGGGCACGATGACGCTGTGTACTGAGGCGTACTGCACGTCGATGGTGCGCATGTCTTCAACCAATCTAACCCTGCCTGTGCTGCGGTGCAGAGTTCAGACTTCAGAGTTACGATGTTGGAGAGCTGACAGCTGCTCGTCGTTGCTCGGTGGTTCTCTCCGGGTACTCCGGCTTCCTCCACCCGTTAAACTGTCACGGTCACGATTAGCCATTGTGCATAAGTATGTGACCTTAAACACCAATACATAAATAAATAAATTGAGTCAGATTTACGGTTTAAATCAAACTTAAGTCGAAAGTTACACAAGAATTGCGTTTCATTGAGTTTTGCTTACTGATTTTTTTACTTTGCTTTGTCTCAGATTTTAAGACTAATGGGTAGGTGGTTTAAGATATACGCAAGACTTTATTGGTACGAATCTATATTTCGTCACCTGAGTGCTAGAATGTTCTATGTCCCATAGGGGACATAGAACATTCTAACACTCAGGCGACGATTTTATACCAGACTAAGGTTGGACACTAACATGCGCACCCAAATCTATTTTTAAAGAACGGAAGCCTGGCGAAAAACGTTGACAGCCGTTTTTTTATGTTTTTACAAGCTCGTAGAGACTTGAGGCAATAGGAAGTTATTCGCGACAGAAACAACCCATTGGACTTCATAGACGACAAAGAAATAAGATCTAAATACTTTTTGTGTAGTTAGCTGATATTAAGTGCAGAGACGTAAGTAGGGGTGTGTTGGTTGGGTGGGGGTGGGGGGGGGGGGGATTTGGGAAAAAAACTAATATCTGGAAAAACTGAGCACGCCAATAGAAATTTTTTTCACCGCTGCAATTAGTTTTCAACTAGTCCTGTTTGAATATTTTTGATTATTATTATTATTATTATTATTATTATTATTATTATTATTATTATTATTATTTAGTGCTTAACGAACTTCAAAAGTTGGGATCATATTGTGTCGGTAACAAGAGTGCATATAGAGGAAGCTGGGGTGCTTTGTGGAACCCTCCAGCAGCGACGAACACCTGTGAGCTCCCCAAGGTCATAGATCCAAACTGTACTACCTACTACACACAGTACACAGCAGTGCTACGCACTACACAGCACAAACAGGGTTAAACAGGTCCGAGACGTTTGCACCTCTGTGTGCAGTAGGGATCAGATGAGTTACATATCATATGCTATAGTCTAACAAGAGACATGGCTGCGGGGCGAGTGCAATGGGAGATGTTTTGCCGCCCCTAAGTTTTCACGGTAAAGCCGATTGTCTGATTTACTGTCTGACACACTTTAATTTTACCATCACTTATTTTTTGTTTATAATGAAGTAACGGGAGTGAGATGACTGTCGTCATCATGAAAGGTGAAAAAGCGCATGTGCAGGGGTGCGTTTGTCTACGTATTGTTTGAGTATGATATGGGCGGTATCTCGCGAACAGTTGGAGATTAAGAGAATATACAATAGTTCCGAGTTATGGCTTTTGCAGTTAATAATAAATTATAACCATCCACTGATTTTCAACCGTCCTCTAATGAGAAGATCTCTTTCAACCCTCCATCCTACCAGTC
This sequence comes from Pictodentalium vernedei, assembly GCA_031216915.1. Taxonomy (NCBI): domain Eukaryota; kingdom Metazoa; phylum Mollusca; class Scaphopoda; order Dentaliida; family Dentaliidae; genus Pictodentalium; species Pictodentalium vernedei. The sequence goes on from CM062296.1 coordinate 39,762,060, forward strand.
CCCCCCCCCCCCCCCCCCCCCCCACCCCCCCCCCCCCCCCCCATTCTTTTGCCTTGCCTTCAAACTGTCAGAGACTTCGTCCAGGAACCCATACGTAGTAGATTGATGCTGCATGGGACAGCCACTGCCAGCACAAGAGTTCATAGCACGATATTGAACGCTCGTCGGTTTTTGTTTTCTGAGATGTCAAAACTGCTTACTTTGTCTTTTAATGCCATGGTGGCCAATTTTATTTAGTTTTCGCTCAAATGTGAAATAGGAAATCATATTAGGGCCTATTGTGTGTGGAGATTCCAGGTCAGAGTAGCAACAAAACTTTTATGACAAACATTTTAATGGACAATTAAAAGTAATGTATATATAAATTTATGCAGGGGGAACTCTGTAAACAGGAATATATATTAGTGTATAAAAACACACAAAACCTGTTTATATTTTTTACTTATGGGCAGTTGTGCGTAGTTTTAGTGTGTCCCTGTAAATGATGGTGGGGACTGGCTTTATTGGCTGGTTGCGTTTAGACTTTACCGAAACACAGGCTCCCTCTGTGAGATAATATTCTGTCTAAAATTGATTTAGACCTAATGATCATCTAATTTCTCGACCTGTTGTAAAATGCATAGAACTTATGTAAGTATCAGTGCCATAAAAGGGGTTACTTATTTTTCAATTTTGAGTTCCTCGATTTCCATCGGCACATCTTGGTATGCCTACCTCTCGATAAATCGTCGGTCTGACATGTGTACGATCAAAAGAATTTCGATTAATTAATCTATTAAAAGAACAGAATAATTGTGTTAATCCTACATGAGGAAAGTTTGATTTCTTCATCTAAATTAAATAATGTGGAAAAAGAGGGTGGGGCTCATACATTGTGTATACCCACTGTGTCCCCGGTTCCGCACCCTCTGAACAGTCATATACTGCGCCGAAGTTGTCAGTTATGTGGGGGGGGGGGGGGGGGGGGGGGGGGGGGGGCTAGTCCACGCATATATTTCAATTTTTAAAACTTCAATGGAGTGACATTCGTTTAAATCCTTGGAACTGCCGATTTTCGGCCCAATTTCCAATGAGTGGTTGCTATATCGGAACCTAGCTTTTAGAATAACTCGACGTTCATTGGCCAAACATACGTCATCTGCGGAAAGAAATATTGGTCTCTGGGTTCACAGTTTCCCGCGAAAAAGATGTTACAAACACTTTCAGGCTGCCATGATGGATTTGGAATCGTGCGGAAAACGTTCATTGCGAAGACGGCGTCGCGCTAAAGAAGATTCGCAAGAAACAGAGCTATTCATAAAAGAAATAGAAGGAAAAGGTGAAAATCAAATTAATCAAGTAGTTCATGTTTTCAAATTCACAAAGGTGAGCCTTTCATTCGCCATTGCCAGTTCTAGCCATTCTAGGGTTATACTTATACAGGTAGGTCATTTCGTACTTTGACCATTTCAAGTTAGTTTCATACTTGATCGTTTCGTAGTGTGTCGTTTCTTACCCAAAACGAACTAATTTTCATTTTTATTCCTCCAAAATTCCAGTTTCAATGTTTTGAGTACAGACGTTTGACCAGTAACGAACCGCGTTGAATGAAAATGTGGCGATCTTTTTTATTCAGCGAAATTGACGGAAATTCCAACTGGGATTTTGAGAATAGATGTGTTTCATATGTTCATACAAAGTTTCGGACATCATAATCATTTCAAACTATACATACAGCGCTCGTTTTCCAAGGTACTGATTTGACCAGTAACGAACAATTTTACCAGTACCGAATCAATGTTCATTTCACGAACAAAACGTCATAAAAATCGAAAAAATCCCATGAAAAGGATACAAACTCCTTTGAAATTATGCTCATGTACTACAAGAATAAAAAAAAAAACAGACAGAAAGTAACAAAACTCATTTTATGGGCGAATTCAGTGAGAGCAGTGCTAGTGCGAACAGTGCTAGTGCGAACTTGGGGAATTTCCATACTTTTGCTGAAGGTATCAGACTGATACAAACTGGCAAATTCGGACCATTAACGACTCGGAGCTGATTTTCTGGCTGATTCAGGCGTCCACTCCAGTCTGGCTGATCGGAGATTCGGCTCATTCGGATCTCCAGTCAGCTTAACAGTCAGGCGACCCGGGTTCCGCAGGATGATGACACCATCCAATTCTTCCAAAACACCCCTCCCTTTTTCAGCAAGGCACCCATTCTTTATTTACTACTTACTTACCTGACGCTCCATCCAGGTAGGATTTTCAACCAAACCAGCCTGGAAAAAAGAACCATCAGTCCAGCACATTTGCCACGTCTCGGAGTTCCCAGGTTAAAAATTTTCCATTTCTCAGAAAATGGGGGGGGGGGGGGGAGGGAGGGTCTTGTCATAGATAGTACTAACTTTGGACTCGCTTTACTTGAACGCTGCCAACGGCATGATTTATTGCACCAGATGACTGGGGGGGGGGGGGGGGGGGGTCATCAAGAAAAAAATCCAGAGTATGATGTAATTGATGTTATATGAAGGATTTTAGGCAAATTGTGGACAAAAGCATTTTATTCGTGGATAGCAAATATGGATTTCCAGGGCAGCCAAAACCGTGTAACAGTAGCACATTGCCCAGGTAACGCTGCGAGATATTTTTTTCACTCCCGTAAATTTGATCTCGAATTTCTGGGAGTGTAAAATAGATCCCATAATGATATGATGCAGGTAGGTCATCTAAAGACTAAACTTACGCAAAAACAATTCGCGGGACCCATTTTTAGGTTACACAATTTTTATTCACACAGGCCTTATTTTAAGCAGCTATTCTAGCTTCTGGTATTGAAGTTTGCAAAAGTATGGGGGGGGGGGGGGGTGGGTGGCTGACTGGCTGGTTCTGCCACTGCACAGGAAACGAAAACAAAACAAAACAAGATATATAATTTGGGTGAAAAATAAAGCTCTGAAAAATTTAATATAACCTTAACAGAATAACATTACGATAAACATATACTAACAAAAAGAAAATAAAAGAGGTAATCACTTGACTAGAACAGTCTTAACAGTACAACCTTAAGTTAAAATGTCCACAATGAAACACAAAAGTAATGACGTGACTAGATCAGTCTATGTGAAAAATAAAAAAAATTCCAACTTGCTTTTCTGCACGTTGAATGGTGACTGCTGTATGGGGTGCCATCCCTCTATTTATTCCTTATTTAATGATATCATTAAATGAATTAGTGATATCACTATTTCCTTTAATGATATCACAAATTATTTAGTGATATCACAAAATGATTTAGTGATATCACAAATTCGTTTTGTGATATCACAAAATCATTTTATGATATCAATAATTCGATTTAATGATATCACTTAATGTTGATTTAGTGATATCACTTATTCGATTTAGTGATATCACTAAATCATTTTGTGATATCACTAAATCGAATAAGTGATATCACTAAATCGTTTTGTGATATCACTAAATAATTTGAGATATCATTAAAGGAAATAGTGATATCACTAATCCATTTAATGATATCACTAATTCATTTAATGATATCATTAAACCGGGAATAAATAGAAGGATGGTGCCCCATACTGCTGCAGATATAGTGCATGAGTATTTTCAGACTACAGTACAGTCAGTGTGGAGAGACACTTTTCCACGAGTGGACATTTTGTCCATGCCAATCTTCTGAAGCCAGCAAAATTTCTATTAAAGAAGCACCGGTTTAAACCGGTGCTTCATTAGTAAAAATTCTGTTAGATACCACAATAGGTTTTACAAAACATCACCTGCATAAGCAAAGGGCCACACGTGGGAGAGAGTCCGTCCACACTGACTGCATTGCAAGTTACCTTGAAATTATCGGAGGATGAATGACTTGATCCTTGAACAGTATTGACTGATTGGAGTCACACTTAGTATTATGGGTCAACAAGCAATGACATTGCATCTCTTTCAGGCATCTTGTTTAGGGCTTTTTGTATTTGCTCAGTTACAGTCGACAGAGAGTCCCTTGGGCAGTTAACAATAAAATTACATGGAATGCACAAAAACAAAAATTCCGCTGCATACCACTGTCACAATGGCCCTGCTTTCTATCGTAAGTGTGGGCATTTTGTTCGTGCGTGGAAAAGTGCCCATCCACGCTAACTGCACTATGTGCATATTAGAAAATTGTCATTCCATCGCATATCATAGAAGTTGGAGCGTTTTAAAACAGATTGGTGACAGGGTGACAAACGAACAGACAGACTGTCAACCAATTGGTCATTTACCAACCGACAGACCCACAGATATTGCCACATATAGATCTGCTTATCATAGCTGAAATTCAGGTTGGATTGTTTTCCAGGTCCAACACTGCTATTACTTTAAATATATTTTGGATTTGCAAGGGTAAATATAAAAAATGATACATAGTTTCTGTTTTAAACCATCAAAATGTTACTTTCCTGGATAAAAATTGTCCAAAGAATCGGAAACATTCAGCTTCCAAACTGAGAAGATTCAACTGAAATTTGGGACAAGTCTTCTTGGGCGAATTTTCCCAGGGTGTTCTTCGTGGGGCCAAATCTTGCTGATTTTATGGATTTCGTAATTTTCATGAATGCTTTTTCACGTGGTTCGTAACTGGTCAAAGTGGCAATGGTTTTCAAACCAAGATAAGTAAAATAAAACGAGGTGCCTACTAGTCAATCTTTGGGTAGGTTATAGTTTAATGTTGTAACAAATTGCGCACACGTTTGATTTTTTAAAATCTTACCACTTCGCGCCGTCACCTTCTGTTGATTAGTTTTTCACGTTTTTTTTTTCTGCAACGAAATTGGGTCACGAAAAAGATGTCAATAAAAATCTCGAAAAATGTCATATACTTCAGTCTGATAAAAAGTCAACTTTAATTTTTTGAAAGAGTATTAATATATCGATAAATATCAGGTTTTGTTTTTTCAATCGGGGTTTGGGATTTTTATGTACCGGGAGTGAAAGTTAAAATTTTCCGTAACTGGTCAAAACCCGTTACCGGTCAAACGACTGTATAAAAATTGATATGATATAGGATAAGGACTTTAAAAAAAGAAGAATCCATCTAAAACAATAATTTAATAATATTTCATTCAATATGGTTCATGGAAACCTATTCAGTCTATATCGTATCCAGAAAAAAATATATTACATTATTGAGTGGTTTGCTTAACACTATATAACAGTCAAGAAATTATTATTAAGTGAGGACCTTAACTAGGTAACTTCATCAGCAATTCGGGGGAATAGTTTCTTTCTTTAAAAGATCAATGACAATGTTAAGTGTTATGCTTACTCAAGGGTCCTCCTAAATACCAGAACCCACCAGAACCGCACAGAACCCCCCCAGAGCCAAACAGAACCCTCCTCTAAATTACATTTCCGCCGTGTTTTACGATGAAATATGTTTATTTTATGTAATAATCGTTACAGGAAAGAAGAATAGAAGTAAATTCATTCTTATACTAGTCGCCTTTGTCTAGGCGGGTCCTGGGGGTTCTGGTATTAAGTATTTTTCTCCAAATACCAGAACCCCTCAGAACCGCACATAATTCACAAGAACCACCCTCTAAATGACATTCAATGGGAAACTGAAATTTAATTTATTCATCAATTCATACCTGTGTCGGCATTTGCTTGGCGCTTGGCTGATCGCAATCAGGCTATTCCTGTGATTGACCCACGGAAATCTCATTGTCAATTTATTTCTGAATTAAGTCCAAAACTTAAAAAAATACTATTTTTTTATTCGTCTCAAGACTGGCACAGGGTACATACAAAAATATATAATATACAAAATAACAAGAAAGTCATGAAAAAAGAAGCCCGCACAAATACAAACACAACTTGCAAGAAATCCGTGCAATTAAATATAAACACAACGCGCCATTAAGTGATCACCTCGCCAAGAAAATGTTGATTGCAAATTGATTGCAATTTGCAACTTGCGAAATTGCGATCAACATTTTGCTTGATGAGGTGGTCATGTAATGGCGCTTCGATTTACCCAATACTGCCCAATAAGTCCGATCACCCAATTACACCCCTTTACTACCCAATTACACCGAATTATTATCAAAAAACAAGGTCAAAGGAAACGGCCTAGGTTAGAAAAGAGGTCAAAATTAGTTTCATTTAATTTGATTGTATTTAATATTCACTTTTCGAGCGACTTTCATGTGTGTGCACCAAATACCATGATATCCCAGGGTATTTCTGATATACCATGGTGTTGCATCGTAAAATACTGCGCAAATGTAATTTAGAGGGGGGTTCTGTGCGGTTCTGGTGGGTTCTGGTATTTAGGAGAACCGTTACTCAATAGATGGAATAGGTAAACAAACGAATACAGTAAACTAGATAGTATCGAATCTACGACAGTATTGAATCAAAACAAGTTCCAAGCTGCCAAAAAGAAAAAAAAGGCTTTAGACATTTTTATTTTTATACTACTTTTTAACCACTGATATGTAGCAAATTGTTGCCAAGAAAAAATAGAATTTGGGGGCACAATTAGGGTTGATGCTGAAGGTCTATTATTTTTACCTTGAGCGATGTTACGAAAAAACTTCCGCTTCTCACCTCCTTATTTTTTTGTTATCGCCGAAGAAAAAGAGAGGCATCAGAATACTCCAAATGTAAGTACTATATTTTTTTGCTTTATTAGTATACTTTAACTGCTAAAGATACTGAAACAAAACGATAAGGCATTTTGATGCAAATTGTAAAGTACACAAAGGTCATGTGCTCGACAGTATCGACTCAGTCGGAATAAGCATGTGCACTCTGTTTTCATTCCGCAACATTTTCAACAGCGAAAAAACAATACATGGAATAGCACTGAAATGGTAAGAATTTGTTGTCTGGGCAATGCTTTATCAACCACGATTATTTTTCTGCGAAGTAAACATTAATTTCGCTGCGAAATTGTGTTGCAGTTGTCATAATGAAGAATGTTGTCTGCTGGATTCACGTCAACATGATGAGTTTGAATGGTTTCCATCACGTGGAATAAGTGATCGGAGATGAATATACAAATCTGATGTATTTTCTGATTTTGTTTCAGTGAATCTGGAGTATGTTGTAACTGTTGTTGACGAATGAAAGTATTCCACTTCCCACTACCGCTTGAAGAAGCGCGGGGGGGGGGGGGGGGGGGGGGGGGGGTGCAGAGTCTGTTAAAAATGCAATAGGCATTTTTACTTGTTATTACCAAATAATATATTGGTCACTTTACCCTCAAGTCATCTCGTCCCTTCTTACACAGACCAGTTACATTGAATTTTAGTATCTGCCAAATGAAACTGACAAATGAAGGGAAATTAGGAAGTTGAGAACCATGGGAGTTAAGATTTTTCCTTTATTGTTTTACCGACGACTCTTGGTTGCCTTATTAGTATTGGTCCAGATGTGGCGCCGCATTATCCATGCTCTAGAGGAAACTCCAAACTATCATAAATCTCGGATGTAAGATGATGTGGGATACCCGACAGCTTGCTGGAAATTTTTTTTAGGTCTACCCTACATACCAACGACTCTTGGTTGCCTTATTAGTGTTGGTCCAGGGGCCACATAATCCAAGCTCTAGAGGAAACTCCAAACTATCATAAATCTCAGATGTAAGATTGACGTGGGCTACCAGACAGCTTGCTGCAAATTTTTTTTAGGCCTACCCTACATAGCTGACAAACCAAACCAAAAGTTGTCTTGTTGCAGGATAAATGTGTGCAGTTGATTGGTTGATGTAACATATTATTACTGTGGTAGTGCCGAAACGGTTAACCGAATAACTGATATTCCAAGTGATATAATTACTTTTGTGAATAGACATCGTTGATGATCGTATCCTATCGGTATATTCCGTGAGTACAGAACATTTATAGAAACTATTCCGTAGTGTGTACACATACGAACGTTGATTAGTCGACAATGCAGAATAGTTTCTATAAATGTTCTGTGACATGGTCGATGGAAGAGTGGCTATGGATAACCAGATGTTATCCGGTTTTACCTGGCGGTTAACCGGTTGCTGAAATGTGTTAACCGTTTCAGCTCGAGGCTGTGGGCCTGGCCGCAAAGACTGGTGTCAAATAGACTCACTTGACTTGAGGCTAAAGTGACTGGGTCTCCGTTATTGTAGGTGGGGGTTGGGAGGGTGTGTGGGGTACTCTACAGTTATTGCTGCATGCTTTTTTACAGAATCCAGAGCCAGTTTCCAAAGGTCCCTCGTGGATGTGACAACTAGTGCTGGGCGATATTGAATTTTCAGGCTCGGTATCGGTATCGATATTTTTTGCTCAGATATCTGTTTCGATATTGATATTATTGTATTTTCATTTTATTATTGTATAATACTATTTTATTCTGACCGCATGTTGACGTGGGAATAAGCCCATGGAGTGTGGGCAGTGGAGAAGCAAGAAAGGTATTGATGGACTTATTTTCGGGGGATGCAGTTTGCAGAAACGGGAGAGGTCTGGGCGGCCATTTGCAAGTTGCAACACAGTCCCTGTTTTTTGGAGGAAACATTTTCCCACCCTCTGTTTTCTCATGGTACTTCACATTTCGTCTCAAATTGAAATGATTTGTATATTTATTGAGTCGAGAATTGAAATGATTTGTATATTTATTGAGTCGAGAATGTGTTAACATACCAATAAATTTGTCTACCCTTATTCGTGTTATGTTTATTGAAATGAATTCCGAAAATTGTGAACGTAAACTCAAATATTGTTGTTAGAATGGTCGTGGAAATCGAAAGTAGCATTTCGAAAACAAGATTATTAGTATTATAGTCTATTTTTGGAAATGCTACTTTCAGGAAGGTATGCAGGACTTGTGCTTTTCCGTTCCAAAGTTATTTGAATTGAGGAAGGAGACTCAGTTGAGTGGACTTTCGGTAAAAACAAAAGACGAATTAAGCAAGAGACAAAAAAATATTTAATACATTTATTATTGTAACAGGCATTCAGTCTCTAGCCGATTCGTCCCTGTGGACGATTCGCCCCTAGGTTTGTGAATGATTCGTCCCTGGGCAAGTATGATGGATGGCGTCAGAGGCAGTTTACGAATATTACCGTATTTCATCTAAATTTTCGGACGCCAAAAAATAATTAAATTTTCCAGTGTCCGAAAACTTCGAAAATGGCCAAAATACACGTGGACAGCAAATGTGGGTGGAAAGTTTGAAAAACACACTGCATCGGTTAATAAATTTATTGTACTCGAACAGTGAGGGTACCTCGGAAATGGGAACGATAAAATAGCTATTCAATATGGTGACTTTAATCATCAGCATAAATGAATAAAATGAACATACCGAATGAATGAAATGAAAAGTTTCCGATTGTTTGTTCTGTTTTTATTTACTTTCCCAATAAATCCCTGAGAAGAAATCACTTTTCATCTACCGGTACTTGAAAAATTTTGATGTTTCCACAAATTATGTTGAACAGTAATCAAGCCATGTGCTTGTGTTGTTACTGTTAGATAAAAAAAACCTGAGCTGGCTTCAGTGTTTTCAAAACGGACCAATGTGGCCATTCAAAGGCGATGAAATGCAAACAATTTTTGAGTGGTTTGTATATTGGCTCCAAGCCTGTACGGCCCACCCCCAAACCAGTTGCTATTATTTAGAAGGAAGAATACGAATTATTGACATACAAGTTTAAATTATTGATTTAGAAATGTCCCTCTCGGGCTCCCCCATCAGATGTGCAACGCAAAATGCTACATTTGATAAAAGCGAATACGAAAAAATAATGACTGGTATTAGCTCTACAGTTCCTCTCGTATTTTCTATTTTTGTTTTTGGAAGCATGCCCTCCCCACATACACTGCTGATGTTTATCGAAAAATAATATCGAAAACCGGTATGCTCTAACAGTGTTTGGGTCCATGGGTTAATTTTAGTGAAACCCTGCAGCAGCACGTGTTGATCTCATTGTCGTTTGTTCTATTTTTAATATTGGAAAATTTTGTTGATGTTCAGTGCACTGAATATGTTTATTCGAAGCAGTAATTACACTGTTCTGTTGCTGGTGCATGGTTTATACTGCATTATATGGATTTATTTATGGGACCCTTTCATTACTGTCGTCATTTAAGGTCAGTTCAACATAACATTTGTAGGTTTTTCTCTTTCCAAATCTCGAAGGAGTCTAATGAAAGCACACGTATTGAAAACAAAAATTTGATTGGTCAGTTTGTCAGACATGTCAGTTTGAGAAGGAAAACAATACTTACCTGTCAATAAATAAAGAACAAGTTTGCAAATAATGTTGTTTTAATAATTCTATTTCCATTGTACAATATATTGTGCATACAATACATGTTTTTAACATGAAACAAAGATGAAATATTCAACTGAAAAGAAAATCATTGTCATTTTGGATTTATGTTTCACTGGGATTTTCCCACCACACCAGTCCGGGACGATCTTTGAGTGGGTGTACGAAAATTTCGAGGCTTAAAAAAATTTATTTTTTGATGAAATAATGGTGTCCGAAAACAAAAAGTGTCCGAAAATTTAGATGAAATATGGTATTATTTTTTATCGGGTGTTGAAAAAATACCAGCGAATCAGCAATGATTTTCAATGCATGATATAAAAAATATTTGTGAACAGGCATTATTCAGTCACAAGATGAGTCATCCCCGTGGACGATTCAATCCTAGTTTTATGAATGATTCGTTCCTTGTCCAATATTATGGATGGAGGCGGATTTGGGAAACTACAAATAGAATGGTTATTATCGAAATAGACTATACATTCAACTGCACTTGCAAACAACCGCTGGTTTCCTGTTTTTGTTAGCTCACCTGACTGAAAGTCAGGGTGAGCTTTTCTTATCACTCTTCGTCCGTAGTCCGTCCGTCGTCCTGCGTGAAGGTGGTGTTTGAGCCTCTTTCTCCTAAACCACTGGCCACATTTTAATTAAATTTCAGGTAAGTGGTGGTTATATAGGGGCATTTTGATTTTTATCCAAATTAGGTTTCGGCTCATATTGAGCAGAGGTGTGGGGAAAAAATGGCCAAATGTTTTGAAAATCTTCTTCTAATGAACCACCAGTAGCAGAGACTTGACATGTCGTATACAGAGTCCTTTTGAGGTTTAGAATCAAGTTTGTTCAAGAGAAGTTTGTCGGGCATTATTTGCCTTCGTTATGGGAGGGGCAAAAATTTTGGCCACGCCTAAAATTTCTATTTTCTGAACCGTGAGGTTGATTTGAACCAAATTTGATATGAGATAATGGGTCATAAGTAGTTGATTGATGCAAAACAAAATTTTCTCATTGCCCCGTGGGAACCTCGGGAGCTAAAAATAGGAAAAACCTTAAAACTGCCATATCTCCAAAACTACACGGCACAGAGAATTCTTATTTTGTATAAAGCTTACTTTTATCCAGTAGAATAGAATGGTTAAAAAAAAATCCCTATCGGTTTGATCACAAGGTACGTTTTTCAGGACTTTGAATAAGTGCTGAGTCAGCACTTTTTAACACTGTAGGCAATGGGAAAAAGATTAAAAAATCTTCTCCAGATGCAGCAGGCAGAATTTTTTGATATTTGGTATGCAACATTGTGGGGTGGATCTGATTCAAGTTTGTTCAAATCGGCCCCCTGGGTTTATATTTGGGCTCAGTATAGGAGCCCAAATTTGAACTTAGTGCATTTCAGGCAAATTTCTTTGAAAATCTTCTCAAGATCCAGCAGGCAGAATCTTTTGATATTGGGTATGCACCATGCTTAGGGTGGTGAGATTCAAGTTTGTTCAAGCCAAGTCCCTGGGTTCATATTTGGGCTCACTGTGGGAGCCCGAATTATAACTTAGTTCAAAATGAGCAATTTTCTTTAAAAATCTTCTTCAGATCCAGCAGTCGGAATGTTTTGATATTTGGTATGCAGCATCCTTAGGGGGGTGAGATTTAAGTTTGTTCAAGCCATATCCCCAGGTCCATATTTGGACTCACTGTGGGAGCCCGAATGATAACTTAGTTCAAAATGAGGAATTTTCTTTAAAAATCCTCTTCAGATCCATCAGTCGGAATGTTTTGATAATTGGGATGCAGCATCCTAACTTAGGGGGTGAAATTCAAGTTTGTTCAAGCCATGTCCCTAGGTCCATATTTGGACTCACTGTGGGGGCTCGAATTGTAACTTAGTTCAAAATGAGGAATTTTCTTTAAAAATCCTCTTCAGATCCATCAGTCGGAATGTTTTGATAATTGGGATGCAGCATCCTAACTTAGGGGGTGAAATTCAAGTTTGTTCAAGCCATGTCCCTAGGTCCATATTTGGACTCACTGTGGGGGCTCGAATTGTAACTTAGTTCAAAATGAGGAATTTTCTTTAAAAATCTTCTTCAGATCCAGCAGTCGGAATGTTTTAATATTTGGTGTGCAGCATCCTAGGTCCATATTTGGACTCAATGCGGGAGCCCGAATGATAACTTAGTTCAAAATGAGGAATTTTCTTTAAAAATCTTCTTCAGATCCATCAGGCGGAATGTTTTGATATTTGGGATGCAGCATCCTTTGGGGGTGAAATTCAAGTTTGTTCAAGCCATGTCCCTAGGTCCATTCTTGGACTCACTGTGGGGGCTCGAATTGTAACTTAGTTCAAAATGAGGAATTTTCTTTAAAAATCTTCTTCAGATCCAGCAGTCGGAATGTTTTGATATTTGGTGTGCAGCATCCTTAGGGGGGTGAGATTCAAGTTTGTTAAAGCCAAGTCCCTGTGTTCATATATGGGCTCCCTGTGGGAGCCTGAATTATGACTTAGTTCAATATGAAGAATATTCTTTAAAAATCTTTTTTTTTTAGATCCACTGGTCAGAATCTTTGGATATTTGGTATAAGCTTTTCTTAGGAGGAGCAGATGCAACTTGTTGAAATCAATTCTCTGGGTTGATATTTAGGCTACCATGTCAGGTGAGTGCCCTCAGGCCCCTTGGGGCCTCTTGTTTTGAATGGTGGTGATGTGCACCAGGTCGGTTTAAATATAGCTTGTTTATCTATGGAATGTCCACATGTTTGGCGAGTTGACCTGTTTTCTAAATTTCTGGTTTGTTGAATCGGACACAACATAGTTATCCTTAAGTGTAAGATGATTCGAGCATTGCAGAGTGGAGAAGTTATCGTTGCATACACCACCGATACCACCGCCAATCTATTATACTTCAAGAAATGAAAACTTATGCTGACAACTCAAAACGGCGAGCGTTGTTTCAACCTTCAGTCAAATAAATTAAACCTGCACAGAGGTGAAAATGAAAATATCGAAAATTTCGATATTTTGTTTTACGGCTGATATGATATTCGGTATGAAAGCAATATCAAAACTGGATCGAAATTTTGGTATTTTGCCCAGCACTTGTGACAATGGGGACCCTGCTACAAAGTACTACTATTATTCAAGCCACCTACTATTATTGAAATTCAGTCCCCGTGGGAACCCCGGGAAGTAAGCAGCACTTGTTTACTGTGGCCAGTGAACTAGTTCCACTTTACTAGTAAAATAGGACCCAGTCACCAATGCTTGGGGTGAAAGTCCTCTAAAATGGGCAACATGTGGATCAACGATTGACAAAACTTGACTTCATCTCCATTTTGTGCCACGATTATCCACGGTGCATAAATATGTGATGTTAACCACTAACAAACAAACAAACCAGCAGTCAACCAGCTGTTGAAGAAACAGCGGAAATGATAGCTTCAGCTTTTTTTTTTAATCTATCAATTTTTACCAACAAAAAATACTCATTTTCCACCATTTTAGAACTCAGCTTGCCTTCAGAGTCCACTTGAGAGCCTCCAGAAAACAAAATTTTTCCGGGAAGCCCCCAACCCCCACCACAACGGGCATGCCTCTCGAAATCTCCGCCTAAGTTTCCGTTTTGCGGCTGGGACGATGCTTCCTATCATATTCTGTGCCTTTTCTTTTCCGCAAGTTAAAATCCTTTGACGCAAGTAACTTTTAGTGACAACTTGCGTCATGGGCAAGTCTTTTTTCTGTAGAATTTCAACCCTGAGATTCATGTGAGCCTTGCCACTTGCGTTTCCACAGCGAAAATTATTTTCGAAACAACGAAATAAAATGCCTGCACTGACCAGAATGCAACGTTCTGGCATTTACAATAAGCCAAATTACAGCTTCCAGTTATCTATCTAATATGTCTTGATATGAACAAAATGTCGAGAGGCAAAGCTAATGCATTATGGCATATTTTTTTTATTTCTCAATCATAATTCCTTTAGCTTAAACAATTCGAAAAACTTGGTTATACTTCAGTCTTTCTTTTACTTACCAGAGTCTATGCCTATCTGATCAGATCATTTAGACGTCAACTTGTCAAATCGTTCAACTTTTTTAGCGGATAGAACAGGATACCATTTTTAATTCAATGAGCTGTTCATATGTTTTTACCGAAGAGTTTGTCAGGGTTTTTTTCTTCAATACAGGAGAAGGAGTGATAACAAAAAGATTCATCACTAAAGATCAATTCATTTGTGAATATTCAGGGGAACTGATTTCTGGTCAGGAAGGAGAAAAAAGGGAAGAGGAAGATCCAAGTGTTTACCGATATTTTTTTTCTCATAAGAGGAAACATTTGTGGTAAATATTCTTTATTTTTAATCACAAAACTGCTCCTTTAAAGCTCCACTTTGTTGGTGTCATCTTCTGATACTGAGGCCTGAAGTATACAACAGGCCAAAGACACTTCAAACTGGAATGGTCAAATTCAGTGTCGGTTTGCCAATTGTCAAAATCGATTAAAAAACTAAATAGTTTCATTTAGATGGGCATGCTAAAAATGAATTCAGTTGAGTAAAAAATCGAAGAAGCTGTGCAAAAACTTTTGGGTGTGCATTGTTTCTGAGAGCATAAAGGGTGTGGTTTGTCAAAGACTAGTGCTCCTTTGTTGGCAAAACAGATTTCCATGAGATCACCAAAGTTGATCAACATTGACCCTAGCTGATTCTCAAAAGGCTAGGCTATTGACTCTATCACGTAGTGTTCAGGCACGGAATTTTTAACCAAACTGTCCAAGTGGTAGTCTTCTGCGATTAGCTTCAAAAGTTTGAATTTTGATTCGTGTTTACATCTGATCGGCTTGCTGATTCGTATATATTCGAGTAGTTCTAAAATTTGTGTCAAAACACGATGTCTTCAGAACTGGTCATGAGTATCATGCACTATTAGTCTGCTCAGACGTCAAGTATGGCTTTCAAAAACATCAAACTGAGAAAAATGTCAGGTAAATGCAGGCCTCGAAATTAACTTTTTTAACTGGTTGTCCTTGGGACAACCACATTTTGAAATTTGGTTGTCCGAGAACAAAAGTGGTTGTCCCCTCAACGTTTTCAGAAATGAAAACTATGAAGCCATGGCCTACACTACCACCTATAATACAGTGAAAAAGTAATTGAGTAGCTTAAGCACTGATAACAAAATAATATTACAATATTGTCGCGAAATTGAGGAATGCAAGATTTTCCAAACATGTTACGTAACAGGAACTTAAGGAGAACTAAACATGCTTTGAAACAGACTTTTCGATATGCTGCAGATTATCGCCTCATCATTGCCAGAGGCAATATTCTAGCATTATTAATGCACTATTCTGCCAATAGTACACTTTAATGAAATGAAATTCAGGATTAATATTTTGTGGCCCAAGGGACAACCACTTCTGTGACAATTGGTTGTCTCCACTGAAATCTAGTTGCCCCGGACAACCACTAATTTCGAGCCCTGTAAATGTGAGAAAAATGTACATGAATACTGAAACACACGAATGTTATGAAGCCAAGTCAACTCCCTTGGATATTTAGTGCAAGGACAAACTTTTGAGCGCACCGGTTATCTCAATTACGAGCTATTTTAAAGTGTTCTGCTAAAACGTTATTTGATTGTGCTTATAAAAACTGTCACTTGAACTGGGTTAGGCCAATTTTTCAATTTCTTTTTTATAATTTGTTAGTCATTGAACCATTTTGCCATTGGTGTAGTGGTTAATAAATTATATCACCTAATAATTTATTAATTTTAAAGGAATTTATCTGGCCAATATGGAATGAGTCTCCCACAGTCCAACACTCTTACATCCGCCGATGTATGAACCAGAAATCAAGACTTTATTTGAGAAGCTGAGTCGTCTGTGAAAAAAAAAACGCCTTCCAGGGTTTCAATTCACTCTGTTGATTCGATTAAAAGATCCAATTCAATATCGACATTGACAGTGATTTGATTCGAACATTCAAATTCTGATTCGAAGAGGCCTACCACGTGGTGTCACAATGCTGCCAACTTGGTATGACTGTAAATTTATTGTCAATGGTGTCATTGATACAGTGTTGACTAACTTGACTTGCTTGTGGTTATTCATTGTTTCTCCCCGGGTACGAATGTACTCCACTCATGATTCTGTCAATGACACAGTGTGCCCCTGGCTGTTGAATGCATCATTAAACTCAAATGAATGTTTAAAAAAAATTAATTAAAAAAAAAATTGAAAAATTAACAAGTAAAGAGTCTTATACTTGGATGACCCTTTTACTGATCTTGTGAAAAGCACTTTTTTTAACTCGTTACCTATTGTTAGTAGCAGACTTAGTAGCAGACGACACTCGTAACTGAAAATTTTCAATTCTTTTCTTCCAAAACTTCAGTTGTGACCCCTCATTCGAACGAGCGCGTCACAACCTATGTTTTGGAAACAAAAAATGAGAATATAAAAAATATTGAATGGCCATTTTCGTGTATAGTGCTGGCTGGATTTTGCCATTGCATTGGGCATAGGGTCAAACAGCCCACTTGAGTGCATGATGTGCCAAGGTGTGCTGCATGTCAGTTGTGTGCATGTTTTTAATCTGTCTAATCATCCTATGGTTTAGTTTGGATCTAGAGTTTTGCTTGGCATTTCAACTTACATAGTTTCTCTAGGCTGCACATTAATTGTCTATTATGCTTTGAACCCTCCAACAAGCAAACCAGTTTAAATTCATTTCTTGAAGAGTTCCCGGCTTCATTGAGCATTTTGCCCTCTAAAAAGCGAGTGGACATTGAACAAAATCCTTGGAAATAGTTGTTCAATGGGATGGGTTAATATCTAGAGTGAGCTGTACCCCCAATCCTTCAGTGACACCATCTCGAAAAGTCTGTCACACTAGTTTTCAAACGGAATGTAAGGGTGGGACCGAAGAAGCAAACCTACAGGGCTTAAATTTCGACAAGAATCCAGAATCTCATTCTCATAGAGATTCTCACAAAACTAATTCCAGACAATGCAAAAGTACTATTTAGATTCGCGTGTGGATTTGCGCAAAGTAGAATGAAATTTAAGCTCAGAACCTGGAAAAGTCGAGACACCCTGTCATCAAATGGTGCACACTTCCTTTCCTCACTGTAAAGGGAGTTGGTATTCAAACCAAAATTTGAGTTTTTTTGTTTTTTTTTATCTTGGTGTTGAACGACACATCATCAGCCAGGGTCAAATCTTGTCAGTGGCAGGTTTATTGGTGGAGGAAGCCGGAGAACCCGGAGAGAACCACCAAGCAGTGACAAGCACCTGCAAGCTCTCAAACGTCATAGCCCAGACCGTATTGTGTACTCGGGATTCCCACAGGGCCTTTAATTCAAAGAATAGTATGGAATTCGTGAAAATGCCATTCAAGGCCTTGAAAATCTGGAATATGTGCTCAGGGGCCTTGAAAAGTCTTGAAATTCACGACAAAAAACATCGACAATAGAAATGCGATTATGTGGCCCTAAATTTTTTCTGGTGTTACAGTAAACATGATTCTTTAACTAGCCTGTAGTTTTCAACAAGTTACAGGCTAGTTACAGTATTTTGTTGCGGGGGCATTGAAAATTGTTTGCCTAGGGCTTTGAAAATTGCTCAAAACTGCCACAAAGAGGCCTTAAATAGCCTTGAATTTGACATGGCCTTGGAAGCAGGAACCCTGGTACTACACTGGCACAGCTGTACTATGCACTACATGGCACAGACAGGGTTAGATTGGTTGAAGACATGTGCACCTTGGCGTGCAGTACGTCTCAGCACATGGTGTCATCGTGCCTCCACGTGGGCAATCAGGATTAAGTGCCTCACCCAAGGACACAACTCGGGATTCCGAACTAATCTGTTTCTGGTAACCCATCCACAGACTAACCGAGCTCTATTTCGATGATCTTACGAGAACCGGTTTTGCCGACGCCACCGTGCCCCCATTTGAGTTTATTATTTATGTGTTGTAGTAATGACTAGGCATTGTGCACATGTATATGACCTTGAACACCAATTTGAATTAGACAAGCAGGTTGCTTGCCTGCTGCATTTCAGGAGGGTGATTTTTTGCCGCCCTGCATTTTTCATAAAACCAACACTGTTAGCATGGATATTAGAATGAATCATACTTTACTTGATTTTTACTGGGGTGTTGGGGACACACACCCTAACACCAAAATTGATAATGGGTAACACAATTTGTTTCATTTGTTCAAAAGTTTACAGACAACATGCATGCTATTCGATAGAGCAACAGGGTTTAAATTTCAATGAGAACCCTTAATCTGATTCTCGCAAAATAGCTTCCGGAAAGTGCAGTTTCACTATTTGGATTCGCTGAAAATAGAATGAAATTTGAGCCGTTGAGAAAAAATCAAATTTGTATTGATAATGCAATATTTGACATGGTTCTGATAATTGAAGGTTTGTAGTTTTTTCAACTTTATTGTTGCAAATCAATGTTTTGAAAACACTTGAAACAGCATTTCAGTTCCATGTTCTCTTCATTTTGTGTATTGGGGGAAACGGTTTTTATACGGTCGCTCTTAGGAGCGGGTCGTATTATGGTCTGTCCGTCCATCCATATGTGTGGTAACTTTCCTTTGTCGATGCAATAACTTGGAAATTCTTCATCAGTCTCCGGAATTTTGAAAATATTGCGACGACTCAAAATTGCTGCCGCTAAATATTCTGTGACGGCAATTTTTCATCAGCGACGGCACTTTTGAATTGACTTGTTTGGGTGACACAAAGTGAATAATAATTGTTAATCACTCAGAACAGCTGTCTTCAAGTATGGGCAAGAGATCGTTGACAGGTGGTCAATTGGACAAGCTGTAGTTCGGTCAAGTGATCGATTGATTGACTGGCTGTCCTATTTACTTTTAAAGGATCTTGCAACTCGCATCCATGCACTGGCCTACCAGTTTTGACAATGACAGATGCAGGCAGAAATGTTTGCGTGGCGTCTCAACCCGGGGCGAGTTAACTTGTACCCAATAAATGTAACAAGAATTTAATTAGAATTTCTTTCTAACACATCCGTCAGTCAGCCTGTTTTATGTGCTTGGTGTGTTTATTTTTTATTGAATTGATGAATTGTTTTACAATGCACTGCAGTTTGATTAAAAGTTGTACAGTTCACGCATGCCACGAATTGGGGAATGCTAACATCAAAATAGAACATGGCCACGTGTTCGGTTGAGATTACATTAGTGACCAACAGAATAGCTGCATCATCCCAGTACACCAATTTAGCATTATTCTCCAATACTTTTATGGAACAAAGAATTTGATTGGTTATATTTATGAAGCGTGTGATGTCAAAAGGGGATTGCCCAAGAATTCCTGTGTATTTTTAATCATGCTTCACAGTCAACAAAGGGGGTTCTTCAAGAGAACACAAACACATGAAAAACATCTGTTTACGAGGTTTTTCAACTTACGCCTTTTGTCAATTTAATTAATATTAATCAGATATCACCAAAAATATTGATTTTATACACAAGTTACACCCATAAAACACATGTTATGTAAGGTTGAATGATCATTTCTGACAGACTTCAGGTATTTCAAACAAGCAAAAAATATTATGGCTGCCATTTGCGACGGCAAGAAAAAGCTGCCGTCATGCTCCACGGCGGCGGCATTGCCGAATGCCGCCGTAAATTCCGGAGGCTGCTTCATCCTGGAGATGCTATTTTTTATGGTTGATTAATCAGGACAAGAGGATGGTTCCTTTCGATAACTAGCATTCTCACGTACCCAATATGGCCACCACAGCATGCCATCTTCGATTTTTAGGGAATTTTGTTTGTTCACGTGATAACTTAAAAACTATTCATCCTGCAGATACTATTTTTTCATGGTTTATTATTCATGACTACAGAATGGTTCATTTCGATAATCAGCATTCTCACATACCCAATATGGCCATCACGGCAGCCATCTTGGATTTTGGGGGAATTTTGTTTGTCACGCAATAACTTGAAGACTATTCATCCTACAGATACTATTTTTTCATGGTTTATTTTTCATGACTTGGGGATGGTTCCTTGCAATGACCAGCATTCTCACACATCCAATATGGCCGCCATGGCAGCCATCTTGAATTTTCAAGGAATTTTGTTTGTTTTGTAATAACTTGAAAACTACACACTCTACGGGTAATATATTTTGTGGTGCATTAATCATGACAAGAAGTTGTTTTCTTTCAACAACCTGCATTCTCCCATATTCAATATGGCCACCATGACAGCCATCTTGTGTTTTGAAGAAATTTTGTTTATCTGTGGAATAACCTAAAAACTATATATTCTACAGATATTTTTTTTTCATAGTTTGTTAATCATGGCTGGTGGATGATTCCTTTCGATGACCAACATTCTGGCATGTTCAGTATGATCACCACGGCAGCCTTCTTGGATTTTTAGGGATTTCTGAGATTCCACGTAGTAACTTGTACAATTTCTTCATAGACAGCCGTATATTGATCAACCATTTGACGGTGCACTTGTTAAATAATACCTTCATCCTTCGAGAAAAGGGAATTTGCTTTTAATGTGTTTATTGCCCGATACAGAATTTATAATTTGACGCAAATCCACAAATCGATTTGCAAAAATATTCTTGCAAATAAACTTAGAGAATCTAATTAGATTCGCATGATCTTAGTACAAGGATTCGCGAAAAAAGAGAAAATTTTGTTTTTAAACACAGACGCTAAAATGTTCTCAATGCGTGCTGGAGCATGATGGTCCAGTATGTGTCAGAAAAATTTTTGCGTCCATGCCAAGATGAAAAATATACAAGATTATATCATTGATTCTTGTAGCTGAATATACGAGAATCTATTTTGGTTTGCATAAATTTAGAAGAAATGTGAGGCTTGTGATATGAAGATTCAGTTTTTTTAATGTTAAAGTATTGGAAAGCCTTTCAAGTAGGGCTATAGTTTACCTCCAATTGTTTGTCTTCAGTATTGATGCAACATCAGAAGTGACAAGGGATCGATTCGGTCGTAAAGTAAACCACGGAAGGGGAACACAAAAAAATGCTAAGATGGTAATGGAAGTCATCAAGAATGTGCCACATCTTTATCTCTATGCAGCACGGGATATCGAACCTAATGAAGAAATTCTGTATGATTATGGAATCAAGTCTCTTCCTTGGGAATCAAAGGTGAGCTTGGAGTTTTAGAAACATGCCACAACAGGGTTTCTGCTTGGGCAAATGAACACCCACTTGATCTTGCACAATCTCTCATCCCCTCAGGATACACAACAATGTATCAGTGATGTAGATTAAAGCTGTCACAAATATGAATTTTCCTAATTGATTTTGTCATAAAAAATTCATGATTGTTCAATTACAGATGTAGCCTGTCAGTTGAACAGGATTCAAAATTTATTTTATAACGATTGTGCAGTGCAAGCTTAAAACAAGAAATGCAAGTTAAAGGGCTGACAAGGTTTGCGCATGACGCAAGTGGGTTAAAACAACTAGTCATTGCCTTGGTTTCTTAACCGTCTGCACACCGATGTCACACTTTCCTATTTTTAACATCAATTATCTCCCTTAGTTTAGTCAATAATTCGAATATTTGTGTCTTGCTTGACAAAGCTCTCGGCAAATGTAAAATTTTAATTCCAGAGTGCAGGGAGTTAGAGTCATATTTTCGTGATATAACCTGTTCTGGGATCAGTACAACTCAAAAGTCAAAGCTGGTAGTGGAATTTAGATATCATCCATGATTGTAGTTAAAAACTCTGCATTTCGCCATTTTGATTCATGCATTGTGTGTCAAACAGTTAATAAGCTCTCTTGACGTGTGACATTATGCATACAACTGAATGATCATTGGTCAATAGAAAACAGACGTCCCAGAAACCACTGTCAAAAGCATGAGGCATTTCAAGTGAATTATTGTTGTCAATGGATTTAGAATGGGCAGAGGCCCAAGACCCCCACATTTGGCAAGCAATTTTGTCATATTGTTCAAAGTTTGAGTTACAAAACCTCTTCTCACTATGTGGTAAATTGATGCAAAGCTTTTTTTCATCAAGCTGTTAAAAAAAAAAAACAGCAGAAATGAGGTTAGTACCTCCATTTTTTTTTCTAAATCTAATAAATTTTACCAACCATCAATACACATTTTCCTGTCGAAATGTTCCACCATTTTAGAGCTATTTTAGAGCTCAAGTGTGCTGTCAAGGTCCACCTGAGAGCCCCCAGAAAACTTCCCTAGGAAGGCTCCCCCAGACCCCAAACCAATGACAGGGAGGAGTGCATCCCTCTCGTAATTCCCCCTCCCCTCCCCCTCCACCTCCTCCTCTTCTGATCCGCAAGTTAAAATCCTTCGACGCAAGTAACCTTCAGTGGCAACTCGGGTCATTGTGCAAGTCTTTGTTCTTTAGAATTTCAACCCCTGTTGAATAGTAGTCAAGCAAAATATATTAACAGTAATTCAGGATTTTATCCAGCTATTTTGGGAATGCGGCCGAGTCCCTACAGATTGGGAAAAAACGTGTCCTAAAATGAAAATTGGGAAATTTCAAAAGATACACAAATACGTTTTTAGTGATCACTTTTTGTTTTATAATTGTATTACTATTAAACATACAGTTGATTTGTTGTCTTTTCTGGCCCCTTTATCCTCTTGTGATCAGT
Source organism: Pictodentalium vernedei (assembly GCA_031216915.1). NCBI lineage: Eukaryota > Metazoa > Mollusca > Scaphopoda > Dentaliida > Dentaliidae > Pictodentalium > Pictodentalium vernedei. The sequence continues at coordinate 39,785,031 of CM062296.1, forward strand.
TGTGATGTCATTTTAGTGTGGCATTCTATAAAAGAGAGGTTGTTGGCATGGGAATGCAGCAGGTATTTATTTGGATTAACTTCTTTTATTGGAATCATTTTCAGTATAATTTTTAGCTCAACTTGACTTCAGTCAAGCTGAGGTATTGTCATGGCCTGTCGTCCGTCTGTCCGCCAACACGGCACAGGCTAGAGGCCGCATTTCTTTACGTTAGAGATGGGCGATTTTTCGATTTTATCGACCGATTTGATTTTTTAAAAGAAAATCGAAAAACCAAATCGAGTGCTCACAAAAATTGAAAATCAAGATTTATTTAGGTCCCCACAACCAACAACCCGCAAGTACATAAGTCCAGTGGATTTTGTACCCAAACATTTGACAGTTTTGTATACACTAAATTCTGTGCGTTTAACACTCATAACTTAAAAGTTTTGAACCCATGTTATTAGGATTTAAATGTTAAAAAGACATGAATAAAACTACAAGTTCAAGTTCAAAATGACCAGAGTCTAAGACTGTCGGGCACACATTTGCCAAGTGAACACGGCGACCACGTGTTATAATTATTGACAGTGCTTTTGTTGTCTGTGAAAATGCATTCGTAAAACAGGACGCACATTTTACTCTGTCCCCTCCCTCCTCCCTACCCCCTAAATCGATCTGAACTTGATTTTACGAAAGAGGTGCACTGGTGCAGTGCTTGCACTCTCATTTGGCTCTCGACAATGAAACATAAACAGTATTTCTGTGGCACTCAATGTGAGACGTGCATTGACAGCATTGCTTCCTTGACACATTTATTAGTTGAATTTAGCTCCCATGATATGCACCACTTACTAAGCTTCACAGCTGTTTGACTGCTGGTTTGTTGTTTGTGTGTTGGTGGTTAACGCCACTTCTATGCACCGTGGCTAATCGTAACACAAAATGGAGATGAAGTCAAGTTTTGTCAATCGTTGATCCACATGTTGTCCATTTTAGAGGACTTTCACCCCAAGCATTGGTGACTGGATCCTATTTTACTAGTATAGCGGAACTGGTTCACTGGCACAGTAAACAAGTGCTGCTTACTTCCCGGGGTTCCCGCGGGGATTGACTGCTGGTAATTTCAAGTGTTTTAAATAAATCATCAAACTTTCGGCGTTCTGTCGACTCATTGTCACAACTGTTTTCATAGTCAGAACTGTTATGTTTGTCTGTAAGTCATACAACACGGGCTACAGGCCACATTTCTTTACACAGCTTCACAAAACTTCATAAATATGTTTTTTATAACAGTCAGATGAGAACGTCTCCTTTTGGAGCCGATCCGAAATTCAAGATGGCCACCAGCAGCCATTTTGTTAAAAATGAATTTTTTAGGTATTTTTACCCAGAACATCTACAGTTTTTGTCACAATGAAATAATTTTTAGCATACAGTAAAAGCATCATCAGTTACATAACATATAATACAGGTTTTTTTCTTATGCATATATTATGGGAGTTGTTGGTGTTAAATGTCATTTTAGTGGTCAGAACGGTTTTATTAGCTCACCTGACTGAAAGTCAGGGTGAGCTTTTCTGATCACTCTTCGTCTGTCTTCCTGCGTGAAGGTGCTGTTTGAGCCTATTTCTCCTAAACCACTGGCCACATTTTAATTAAATTTCATGTATATAGTGGTTGTATAGGGGCATTTTGATTTTTATGCAAATTAGTCTTTGGCTCATATTGAGCAGAGGGCTGGGGTCAAAATGGCCAAATTTTTGGAAAATCTTCTGATGAACCACCATTAGCAGAGACATGATATTTGGTATACAATTTCCTTTTGAGGTTTAGAATCAAGTTTGTTCAAGAGAAGTTTGTCGGTCATTTTTTGCCTTCGTTACGGGAGGGGCAAAAATTTTGACTCCACCCTAAATTTCTATTTTTTGAACTGTGAGGTCGATTTAAACCAAATTTGATATGAGCTGATAATGGGTCATAAGCAATTGATTGATGGCATCATGCCAAACAAATTTTTCTCATTGCCCCGTGGGAACCTCGGGACTTAAAATAGAAAAAACGTTCAAACTGCCATATCTTCAAAACTGCATGGCACAGAGAATTCTTATTTTTAACCAGTAGAATAGAATGATTAAAAAAAATCCCTTCGGTTTGATCACAAGATACTTTTTTGGGGACTTTGAAATAGTGTGGCGTCATCATTTGTTAACACTGAATTGAAAAGGATAAACAACTTTTTGCATTATTGATCTCTCCTCCTGAACCACTGAACTATTTTTGTTCAAATTTGGGGTAGATGCTTATCATATGCCAATTCAGATTTGTTCAATTGAGGGCGCTCCTCCCCACCCCCCTGAGGTGGGGCCACAGCTCAAAATGAGCTGAAATATTTAAAAATCTTCTAATTTATTATTATTTATTGGTGTTTAAAGTCACATATTTATGCACAATGGCTAATCATGACCGTGACAGTTTTATGGGTGAAGGAAGCCAGAGTACCCGGAGAGAACCACCAAGCAATGACGAGCAGCTGCCAGCTCCCCAACATCGTAACCTCGCACTGCAGCACAGGCAGGGTTAGATTGGTTGAAGACATGCGCACAATCGACGTGCAGTACGCCTTAGTACACGGCGTCATCGTGCCCCCACGTGGGCAATGGAGATGAAGTGTCTTACCCAAGGACACAACGCGGTTGCCGCAGGTGGGATTCGAACCGAGGACCTCTCGGCTTGCAGCCTTCACCTCTACCAGCTGAGCCACCGTGCTCCCCCGTCTTCTAATGAACCGTTAGTAGCAGAGACTTGATATTTGGTATACAGCTTCCTTTTGTGGCTTAGACTCAAATTTGTTCAAGAGAAATTTGTCGGGCAAGATTTGCCTTTGTATAGGAGGGGCAAAAGTTTTGGCTCCGCCCCAAATTTCTATTGTCTGAACCGTAAGGCTGATTTGAATTAAATTTGATATAAGATGATAATGGGTCATAAGTAAGTGATTGATGCCCAAAAAAATTTTTTCATTGCCTGTGGGAACCTCGAGAGCTAAAAATAGTAAAAAATGTTCAAACTGCCTTATCTCAAAAACTACACGACACAGAGAATTTTTATTTTGTATGAAGCTTACTTTTAAACAGTAGAATAGAAAGGTTAAAAAAAATTCCTATTGGTTTGATCACAAGATACTTTTGGGGAGGACTTTGAAAAAGTGCGGAGTCATCATTTGTTTACACTGAATTGAATAGGATAAACAACTTTTTACATTTTCCGTCTCTCCTCCTGAACCACTGAAGTATTTTTGTTCAAATTTGGGGTAAATGCTTATCACATTCCAATTCAGATTTGATCGGTTGAGGGTGCTCCTCCTTTGGGGAGCTGAAATATTTAAAAATCTTCTTTTCATGAACCAGCAGTAGCAGAGACTTGATATTTGGTATACATCTTCCTTTTGGCATATAGATTCAAGTTTGTTCAAGAGAAGTTTGTACGGTAATATTTGCCCTCGTTGTGGGAGGGGCAGGAATTTTATGAGGCTGATTTGAACGAAATTTGATACAAGATTGTAATGGGTCATAGGAACTTTATTGGTGCCAAAAAAAATTCTCATCACCCCGTGGGAAACCCACAAGCTGAAAATAGAAACAATTATTTAAACTGTCATACCTCCAGAACTGCATGGCACAGAGAATTCTTACATTGTATAAAGCCTATTTTTGACCAGTAGTATAAAAAGGTTAAAAAAAGGTCCCCATCGGTTTGGTCACAAAGTACTTTTTCAGGGACTTGGAAATAGTGCTGAATCCTCATTCGTTAATATTGAAGTGAATAGGGAAAACATAAATCCTGTGTTAACTTTACATTATTGACTTCTCCCAAACCCCTGAACCATTTTTATTCAAATTTGTGGTAAATGCTTTAATATTACCACATGCCAATTCAGATTTGTTCAAATGAAGGTAACCTCACCTGGGGTGGGGGTGACACACAATAATGAGCCAAAATCTTTGAAAATCTTCTTTGCAAGAACCAACAGTAGGAGAGACTTGATGCTTGGTTTGCAGTTTCCTTTTGAGGTGTAGATTCTAGTTTGTTCAAGTGAAGTTTTGCTCCTAAACCACTTCTCTAAAAGCTTCCATATTCCACATATAACATCTTTAGAAGGTTGGTGAACAAGTACTTAATAATCAGACACCGGTGTTCATATTTGGGCTCGCTATGGGTGCCTAAATATTTGAATTGGTGCCTTATATGGTATATTCTTTAAAAATATTCTTGAGATTCACTAATCCGAATCATTCGATATGTGGTATGTTGCATCCGTAGAAGGTGGAGTTCAGTCGAAATCTTTTGATATTTGGTGTGCAGGATCCGGTGGAGTGTGAGTTTCAAGTTTGTTTGTGATTTGTAGACTCTGGTAGTTAGGGTCAGCTGGGCGCCTCAGGCCCTGTGGGGCCTCTTGTTTGTTTTTAAGTAATACAACACAGGCTACAAGCCGCATTTCTTTACATAGCTTCACAAAACTTCACAAATATGTTTCTTATGCCCATCCGACAGGAACGTCCCTTTTTTGAGCAGATGCGAAATTCAAGATGGCCGCCAAAGGTCATTTCGTTTGAAAAAATTGAGTTTTTCAGTATTTTATCCAGTCATAACATTATCCCATATCATGAATAAAGGCATTTGCTAATTTGTGAAGGATTTATCAGAAGTTACTTTGCATTCTTTTTTTTATTTTTTCAGGATCAAGTCAAAAGTACAACAAATTGTTACAGTAAAGGTATGTTAAACTGAGAGGGATTCCAAAGGGCTTTGAAGGCCTGGAATAGCCTTGAATTAAATTCATCTTTCTCCCTGAAGCTAGTGAAGGGAGAAGTGACTTCTCCCTCAATCTACTCTCTAGGCTGGTCTCTGGTACCATAATAGTTTCCGTGTTTTATACTCTGCCTCGATTAATGCTCTCGATAAGGAATTCCTGCAAGGGTATTCTCAATCTAAATATAGAATGAGATATCTCACCTGTGTGCACGCTGTCTTTGTTTCCTGAAAAAAAATAAGAAAGCCTTTTTCTTTGCCCCGAATGTTAAAAAAAACAAAACAGAAACATTGAAATTTTTTTTTTTTTTTTTTTCTCCAAAGGATCTTGGTTTTATTGAAAAAAAGTCTTGCAAATAGAAACACGTTCGATACCATCTCAACTTTGACAAAGTATCAGACATATTTATTGTCTTAAAACTCACTTTTCTGAAAATGTGTTTAAATGTCCCCAGTCGAGCCTACTGAGGACACAGTGTAGAAGCCCCCCTGTATTGAGTAGATCAAATTGAAATTGACATTAAATTTCTATGTTCATGAAAAATAGCATATATTGTATATTAGGTAAGTATGTTTTAGTGATTGCCTTTTTTGATTTGTTGCTTTGATTTTGTATTCCATGTGAAATCAACTGGGTTGCACTTTTTTCAACTGAACTATAGTGACTCATTGGTTACAGTTCATGACTTATAATTGTACACCAGTCAGCTAATTAGTTATTAGTAATATTCATCATGGATATTGAATTTGATTGCTAATCTATCCCTGCGGGTGTCTCAGTAAGTTAAACCATTCTTGTTCACTGGTAAATTAGCCCAGTTTTGGTAGAATAGGACCCAGTGACCAATGTTTGAGGTAGAAGGCCTCTAAAATGAGCAACTTGGGTTTAAATGATTGGCTAAATTTAAGTTTATACTTCTGTTTCGGTCATGATTAGCCATTGTGCAAAAAATATAACTAAATAAATCAATCAATTCACCTTTAAACAATCTCTCTCAGTTTCTGTCGCTAAGGTAGAATGGTGGGTGGTAGATGGGTTGAAGTTGAGTCACATAATTAGGGCCAAAATACCCCACCCCTCCACTACCAAAAAAGCCTTAAAATTTTTTTTTTTACTAAATCTCACTAATCACTAATTTTCAACCAGATGCAACTGCTCTCTGCACTAATTTCCATATCGGGATGGCCACCTGATACACTGATACAGTTTGTTTCCAAAACGTTTTGGAGAGGATGGTTGGGCAGTCATTGTCAGTGGAATTTAGACTAGATGGAAGAATTTAAAAACATCCAATAAAGGTTTTCACTTCATTTATCTGTTCTGATGAGAATCATAAAAATGCAGAAAAAAATATCTCAGAAAAAAACTGATCGTGCTATAGCAAAGTTTTTAAATATGTTAGTGATAAATGTCCTCACGTGAGCCCATGGAGGATGGGTGGTACGTCTATTCTCTATTGAGTTAGGGTCGGAAGGAATTGAACCTTACAAAGTTTAGGATCCCCCTATTGATCCTGTTGTGGGCAAAGTCGCAAGTTTATTCTTGATCAAGTCTGACATAATTCAAACTGAAGTTGTCACAAATATTTGTGTTAAATGTCCCCAGTTGTGCCGTAAAGGTCAGTGTACAAATTCCCTGTACTGAGTTTAGATAACTGAACTGACATTATATTTCAGGTATTCCTTCTGGGCTTGAAATTTATGACTGTTTTCTCAGGTCCTGTTATTTCAAATTTACATCGTGGTATAACAGCTCAAGTCACTTGCCAATGTTCTTTTGTCCTAGTTACGTGCTGCAGATGCATTGTGTTTGTGGCTAATTCTGCCTGAGTTGTTTGTTCAACAAAGGGTGCAAATCTGAAAAGGTGGATGCTAAGACAATACAAAAGAAACAGAAATAAATTTTTTCTATTGTCTTAATGCAAGATTGATAAATTTATATATTCACCTAGAATATCTCAATTTTTTTCATGAAGGAAATTTCAAAAAGAAATTTAACATTGCACATAAATGCAGAAAGTTGTGTAGATTATGGGATGATTTAGAGAAATAAAGTGGGAAGATTTTCCTAGTTGTTTTATTGATTTTCTGTACAATGTGTTAAATGTCCCCAGTTGAGCCGGTAATGGTCACTGTACAAATCGTCATGTATTGTGTTGAGATAATTGAAATTGACATTATATTTCAGGGCTTAAAATTTACACCAGTTTTCTCAGCCCTTTTATTTCAATATTTAAGTTAGGGCTCTCAATTTTCTCATAAAACTCAATGCAGTAGAAACTTCATACACTTCAACCTCTACAGACTCAACTGGGGATATACAACACAATTTCTGAAACACAACTCTATCAAGCACTTGTTTACTGTGGCCGGTGAACCAGTTCCACTTTACTAGTAAAATAGGACCCAGTCACCAATGCTTGGGGTGAAAGTCCTCTAAAATGGGCAACATGTGGATCAATGATTGATTAAACTTGACTTCATCTCCATGTTGTGTCACGATTATCCACGGTGCATAAATATGTGACGTTAACCACCAACAAACAAACAACTCTATCAATATTAATTTTTTCTAAAGTCAGAAGGAATCTAAACTAACATCGCAAAATTTGTGCTCCCCTGATGATTCTATAGTGAGCAAAGTGTAGAGTTAATTCGAGATAAAGTCTGACATGTTTTTCACTGAAATTGTCTTAACTCTGGAAATATTTGTGTTAAATGTCCCCAGTTGGTTTGGCAAAGGTCAGTGTACAAATTGCCCTGCAGTGTGTTTAGAAAACTGAAACTGACATTATATTTCAGCTATTTCTTCAGAACTTGAAATTTATGATTGTTTTCTCGGCCCCTGTTATTTGAAATTTACATTGTGGCATAACAGCTCCAGTCATTTGCCCCTTTGTCCTGCTTATGTGGTGTGCATGTATGGTGTTTGTGCCTTTTGTGTCAAGAGTTTTCAATAGAGGGTTGAAATCTGAACAGTGCAGGTGCTAAAAGAATATTTTTAAAAAAAAAGGGTTTTTTTTCGTCTTAATGCGAGATGAATAAACTTCTAAATTTAACTAAAATTGCTCAATTATTCTTTAATAAAGGCCGAAGAAATTTAACACTGCACATAGCGGCATGAGCATGTTGTATAGATTGTTTGATGACTTTTTAAAAATAGAGTGGGACAATTTGCCTAGTAGTTCTATTAATTTTCTGTGAAAAATAATAGTTGCTTTTTTTTAACTTTACAGATAATGCATTTTTCCAAGATATAATTGAAAACGATAATGGTATGTTGGTACTGGATGAAACAGTTGGCCCTTCCATTAGAGGTAATAGTTATGGTTGGAGTTGTTTATATGAAACCTGAACTAGGGGCTTTTTGCTGTCTCGCACATCTTTTATGTAAATTTATGCCATCCGTGTGTTGTCCTATTGACTTGACTTGGAAAAGTACTGCTTTGAGTCTATGCAAAAAAAGATGGAAAGTCACTTGGGACTTTTTGAAAAATTTCTGCTTTTTGAAAGACTTCTATAAGAGAAGTAGGGATTTCATTCTCTGATGACTGTAAAAGAGGTAGGAAAAAACTTGTCCTGTATTATGTAAGAAGTTTACTTTCTGTAAATGCCTTCACTTGAGCCTTTATTTTCAACTCCAGCTCAATAAGCCAGTTCGACGTTCCTCTGTGTGCAATGCATTATGGGATAAAAGGTGGGAAAATGGTGTTTATAAATAGCATCGACTCAAACGAAGAAGCGGCTCCAAAAACAAATTCTGTAGAAACATTGATGCGATTTTTGTTATTAGAAAACTCACTCTGCAAGGATAATTATATAAAAAGTGGGTAAAGTTCTATTCATTTCGAAAGTTTGTCATATTTTCCCCAGATTTCTTAACAACTTTCCGCATTATTGCGGCGTTCGGATCGTTGTCGTTTTTTTTATCCACCAATACTAACTTACGATCCTGCGCATTTTGTAACGTTGAACTGGCTTAATGAGAACAGATTGACAATTCATTGTCTACAGGCTAAACTGGGGACGTTTAACACTGACACTTTTAAGCTAAAGCTATTTCAATTTTCTCTTAACTTAATGCAGAATAAACTTAGTACACTTCAACCCTTACAGACTCAACTGGGGACATTTAAAACATTTTGAGAAACTTGGCTATTTCAGTTCCTATTTTTTCCAATGTCAGAAAGAATCAAATCTAACCTAACTAAGTTCATGACCCCCTGTTGATCCTGAAGTGGGCAAAGTGTAGAGTTGAGTTGACTCTAGACCAGGTCCGACATAATATAAATAATTCAAACTGCAGATGTCTCAACACTGAAAATATTTTGTGTTTCATGTCCCCACTTGAGCTGGCAAAGGTCAGTGTACAAATCACCCTGTACTGAGTTGACATAATTGAAATTAGCATTATATTTCTGGCATTTATATTCTGTAAAAAAAAATAGATGCTGCATTTTTTCTTTGCAGATAAGACATCCATCCCTGAAACAATTGAAAACCATGATGGTATGTTGGAACCCGATGAAACAGTCAGCCCTTCCATTGAAGGTAATATTTATTGTTAAAGTTAGCCATCTGAAACCTCATCTAGAGGCTTTTTACAGTCTTGCACATTCTTTATGTCAAAGTATGCCATCCGTATACTTTGAGTCTGTGCAAAAAATTGAAAGTCACTCGGGGCTATTTGAAAGATTTCTGTTATATGTCCTCTTATACCTGTGATGGGAGAAGTATGGATTTCATCCTTTGATGATTAAAGGCTTGAGGAAAACACTCATCCTGTATTATGTCAGAAGTTTCAAAATGACGCTGAAAACATGTGAAAACAGTTTCCTTAAATTCCTCCAGTTAAGCCTATATTTCCAAATCCAGCTTAATTGAAAACAGATTTACAGTCCATCCTCTACGGGCTAAACTGGGGACATTTAACATGGATATATTGAAGCTAACAATCTTTCAAGTTTTTCTTAAAACTCAATGCAGTATAAACTTTATACACTTCAACTCCTACAGACCCAACTGGGGACACATAACACAATTTGAGAAACACTGCTTTATCAGATGTATTTTTTTTCTAATGTCAGAAAGAATCGAAACTAACAACACAGAATCTACGCTTCCCTGATGATGCTGTAGTGAGCAAAGGGTATACTCAATTCTGGATCAAATCTGACATCATTCTCACTGAAACTGTTGTAACTCTGAAAATATTTGTGTTAAATGTCCCCAGTTGGGTCGATGGGTCGAGAAGGGTGGGTGAGTAGAGATTTACAGTCCATCCTCTACGGGCTAAACTGGGGACATTTAACACGGATATATTGAAGCTAGCGATCTTTCGAGTTTTTAGCTCACCTGACTGAAAGTCAGGGTGAGCTTTTCTTATCACTCTTCGTCCGTCGTCATGCGTGAAGGTGGTGTTTGAACCTCTTTCTCCTAAACCACTGGCCACATTTTAATGAAATTTCATGTAAGTAGTGGTTATATAGGGGTATTTTGATTTTTATCCAAAATAGCTTGCGGCTCATATTGAGCAGAGGTGTAGGGGAAAAATGGCCAAATTTTTGAAAATCTTCTTTTAATGAACCACCAGTAGCAGAGACTTGATATGTGGTATACAGAGTCCTTTTGAGGTTTAGAATCAAGTTTGTTCAAGAGAAGTTTGTCGGGCATTATTTGCCTTCGTTATGGGAGGGGCAAAAATTTTGGCCACGCCTGAAATTTCTATTTTCAGAACCGTCAGGTCGATTTGAACCAGATTTGATAGGAGATGATAATGGGTCATAAGTAGTTGATTGATGTAAAAAAAAAATTTTCTCATTGCCCCGTGGGAACCTCGGGAGCTAAAAATAGGAAAAACCTTAAAACTGCCATATCTCCAAAACTACACGGCACAGAGAATTCTTATTTTGTATAAAGCTTACTTTTATCCAGTAGAATAGAATGGTTAAAAAAAAATCCCTATCGGTTTGATCACAAGGAACTTTTTTCAGGACATTGAAAAAGTGCTGAGTCAGCACTTTTTAACACTGTAGGCAATGGGAAAAAGATTAAAAAATCTTCTCCAGATCCAGCAGGCAGAATCTTTTGATATTTGGTATGCAACATTGTACGGTGGATCTGATTCAAGTTTGTTCAAATCGGCCCCCTGGGTTCATATTTGGGCTCAGTATAGGAGCCCGATTTCGAACTTAGTGCATTTCAGGCAAATTTCTTAAAAAATCTTCTCCAGATCCAGCAGGCAGAATCTTTTGATATTTGGTATGCAACATTGTGGGGTGGATCTGATTCAAGTTTGTTCAAATCGGCTCCCTAGATTCATATTTGGGCTTACTATAGAAGCCCGAATTCGAACTTAGTGCATTTCAGGAAAATTTCTTAAAAATCTTCTTCTCCAGATCCAGCAGACAGAATCTTTTGATATTTGGTATGCAACATTGTGGGGTGGATCTGATTCAAGTTTGTTCAAATCGGCCCCCTGGGTTTATATTGGGGCTCGGTATAGAAGCTCGAATTCGAACTTAGTGCATTTCAGGCAGAGACTTGATATGTGGTATACAGAGTCCTTTTGAGGTTTAGAATCAAGTTTGTTCAAGAGAAGTTTGTCGGGCATTATTTGCCTTCGTTATGGGAGGGGCAAAAATTTTGGCCACGCCTAAAATTTCTATTTTCTGAACCGTGAGGTTGATTTGAACCAAATTTGATATGAGATAATGGGTCATAAGTAGTTGATTGATGCAAAACAAAATTTTCTCATTGCCCCGTGGGAACCTCGGGAGCTAAAAATAGGAAAAACCTTAAAACTGCCATATCTCCAAAACTACACGGCACAGAGAATTCTTATTTTGTATAAAGCTTACTTTTATCCAGTAGAATAGAATGGTTAAAAAAAATTCCTATCGGTTTGATCACAAAATACTTTTTTCAGGACTTTGAAAAAGTGCTGAGTCAGCACTTTTTAACACTGTAGGCAATGGGAAAAAGATTAAAAAATCTTCTTCTCCAGATCCAGCAGGCAGAATCTTTTGATATTTGGTATGCAACATTGTAGGGTGAATCTGATTCAAGTTTGTTCAAATCGGCCCCCTGGGTTCATATTTGGGCTCAGTATAGGAGCCCGACTTCGAACTTAGTGCATTTCTGGCAAATTTCTTCAAAAATCTGCTCCAGATCCAGCAGGCAGAATCTTTTGATATGTGGTATGTAACATTGTGGGGTGGATCTGATGGAAGTTTGTTCAAATCGGCTCCCTGGATTCATATTTGGGCTCACTATAGAAGCCTGAATTCGAACTTAGTGCATTTCAGGCAAATTTCTTAAAAAATCTTCTTCTCCAGATTGAGCAGGCAGAATCTTTTGATATTTGGCATGCAACATTGTGGGGTGGATCTGATTCAAGTTTGTTCAAATTAGCCCCCTGGGTGTATATTTGGGCTCAGTATAGAAGCTCGAATTCGAACTTAGTGCATTTCAGGCAAATTTCTTCAAAAATTTTCTTCTCCAGATCCAGCAGGCAGGATCTTTTGATATTTGGTATGCAACATTGTGGGGTGGATCTGATTCAAGTTTGTTCAAATCGGCTTCCTGGATTCATATTTGGGCTCACTATAGAAGCCCGAATTCGAACTTAGTGCATTTCAGGCAAATTTCTTAAAAATCTTCTTCTCCAGATCCAGCAGACAGAATCTTTTGATATTTGGTATGCAACATTGTGGGGTGGATCTGATTCAAGTTTGTTCAAATCGGGCCCCCTGGGTTTATATTGGGGCTCGGTATAGAAGCTCGAATTCGAACTTAGTGCATTTCAGGCAAATTTCTTAAAAAAACTTCTTCTCCAGATCCAGTAGGCAGAATCTTTTGATATTTGGCAAGCAACATTGTGGGGTGGATCTGATTCAAGTTTGTTCAAATCGGCCGCCTGGGTTTATATTTGGGCTCAGAAAAGAAGCTCGAATTCAAACTTAGTGCATTTCAGGCAAATTTCTTAAAAAATCTTCTTCTCCAGATCCAGCAGGCAGAATCTTTTGATATTTGGTATGCAACATTGTGGGGTGGATCTGATTCAAGTTTGTTCAAATCGGCCCCCAGGATTCATATTTGGGCTCACTAGAGAAGCTCGAATTCGAACTTATTGCATTTCAGGCAAATTTCTTAAAAAATCTTCTTCTCCAGATCCAGCCAGCAGAATCTTTTGATATTTGGTATGCAACATTGTGGGGTGGAACTGATTCAAGTTTGTTCAAATCGGTCCCCTGGGTGTATATTTGGGCTCAGTATAGAAGCTCGAATTCGAACTTAGTGCATTTCAGGCAAATTTCTTCAAAAATCTTCTTCTCCAGATCCAGCAGGCAGAATCTTTTGATATTTGGTATGCAACATTGAGGGGTGGATCTGATTCAAGTTTTTTCAAATTGGCCCTCTGGATTCATATTTGGGCTCACTATAGAAGCCCGAATTCGAACTTAGTGCATTTCAGGCAAATTTCTTAAAAAATCATCTTCTCCAGATTCAGCAGGCAGAATCTTTTGATATGTGGTATGCAACATTGTGGGGTGGATCTGATTCAAGTTTGTTCAAATCGGCTCCCTAGATTCATATTTGGGCTCACTATAGAAGCTCGAATCGAACTTAGTGCATTTCAGGCAAATTTCTTTGAACATCTTCTTCTCAAGATCCAGCTGGCAGAATCTTTTGATATTGGGTATGCACCATGCTTAGGGGGGTGAGATTCAAGTTTGTTCAAGCCAAGTCCTTGGGTTCATATTTGGGCTCAGTGTGGAAGCCCGAATTATAACTTAGTTCAAAATGAGGAATTTTCTTTAAAAATCTTCTTCAGATCCAACAGTTGGAATGTTTTGATATTTGATATGCAGCATCCTTAGGGGGTGAGATTCAAGTTTGTTCAAGCCATGTCCCTAGGTCCATATTTGGACTCCCTGTGGGAGCTTGAATTGTAACTAAGTTCAGAATGAGGAATTTTCTTTAAATATCTTCTTCTTCAGATCCAGCAGTCGGAATGTTTTGATATTTGGTGTGCAGCATCCTTAGGGGGTTGAGATTTAAGTTTGTTAAAGCCAAGTCCCTGTGTTCATATATGGGTTCCCTATGGGAGCCCGAATTATAACTTAGTTCAGTATGAGGAATATTCTTTAAAAATCTTTTTTTTTTTTAGATCCACTGGTCAGAATCTTTGGATATTTGGTATAAGCTTTTCTTAGGAGGAGCAGATGCAACTTGTTGAAATCAATTCTCTGGGTTGATATTTAGGCTACCATGTCAGGTGAGTGCCCTCAGGCCCCTTGGGGCCTCTTGTTCTTAAAACTCAATGCAGTATAAATTTTATTCAGTTCAACTCCTACAGACCCATCTGGGGACATATAACACAATTTGAGAAACACAGCTTTATCAGTTGCAATTTTTTCTAACATCAGAAAGAATCAAAACTAACATCACAGAATTTATGCTTCCCTGATGATCCTGTAGTGAGCAAAGGGTATACTCAATTCGAGATCAAATCTGACATAATTCTCACTGAAACTGTTGTAACTCTGAAAATATTTGTGTTAAATGTCCCCAGTTAGGTCGGTGTGAGTCGGTGTACAAGTCTTTCTATATTGTGTTTACATAATTGAAATTGACATTATGTTTCAGGTATTTCTTCAGGGCTTGAAATTTGATTGTTTTCACAGCACCTGTTGTTTCAAATTTACATTGTGCTATAACGACTCAAGTGATTTGCCATTTGTCCTGTCCCGTTTACGAGCTGCACATGCATGGAGTTCAGGGCTTAAGTTCCATTATATTTTGCGAGAATCCACACACGAAACAAAATAGTAGTATTAGCTGGAAGTGATTTTGCGAGAATCTTTATGAGAATCGGATTCTGGATTCTCATTGAAGTTTAGGAACTGGTGTTTGTGGCTTATTGTGCCAGAGTTGTTTTCAACAGAGGGTTGAAATTTATCTAAAATATCTCGATTATTTTTTAAGTTGCACATAACTGCTTGAGCAATTTGTGTAGATTGTGGGATGACTTGTTAAAAATAGAATGGGACAATTCGCCTAGCCGTTCTATTAATTTTTTGTGAAAAAAAAGATAGTTGCTTTTTTTTTCTTTATCTATAATGCATCCATGCATGATACCATTGAAAACGATAATAGTATGTTGGAACTGGATGAAACAGTTAGCCGTTATTAGATCTAATAGTTATGGTTAAATTTGTTTATCTGAGAACAGATTTACAGTCCATTCTCTATGGGCTGAACTGGGGACATTAAACACTGACATATTTAATCTAAGTCTCTTCCAATTTTCTCTTAGAACTCAATTCAGTGTAAACTTTATACACTTCTACTCCCACAGACCAAACTGGGGACATATAACACAATTTGAGAAACACATCTTTATCAGTTGCAATTTTTTCTAACATCAGAAAGAATCGAAACTAACATCACAGAATTTACGCTTCCCTGATGATGCTGTAGTGAGCAAAGGGTATACTCAATTCTAGATCAAATCTGACATAATTCTCACTGAAACTGTCTTAACTCTGAAAATATTTGTGCTAAATGTTCCCAGTTGGGTCGGTGAAGGTCAGTGTACAAATCTTTTTGTACTGTGTTTAGATAATTGAAATTGACATTATGTTTCAGGTATTTCTTCAGCACTTGAAATTTGATTGTTTTCACAGCACCTGTTGTTTCAAATTTACATTGTGCTATAACAGCTCAAGTGATTTGCCATTTATCCTGACCTGTTTACGTGCTGCACATGCATGGTGTTCAGGGCTTAAATTTCCTTATATTTTGCAAGAATCCACACATGAAACCAAATAGTAGTATTGTATTATCTGGAAGTGATTTTGCGAGAACCTTTATGAGAATCGGATTCTAGATTCTCATTGAAATTTAAACCCTGGTGTTTGGCTTATTGTGTCAGTGTTGTTTTCAACAAAGGGTTGGAATTTATGTAAAATATCTCAATTATTTTTTAATCAAGCCCAAAGAAATTTAACATTGCGCATAACTGCTTGAGCAAGTTGTGTAGATTGTAGGGTGACTTGTTAAAAATAGAATGGGACAATTCGCCTAGTCATTCTATTAATTTTTTGTGAAAAAAAAGATAGTTGCTTTTTTTTTTCTTTGTCGGTAATGCATCCTTCCAAGATACCCTTGAAAACGATAATGGTATGTTGGAACTGGATGAAAGAGTTAGCCCATATTAGAGGTAATAATTATGGTTAAAGTTGTTTATCTGAAACCTGATCTAGAGGAGTTTACCATCTACCAAATCCTTTCTGTCAAATTATGCCATCCTTATGTTGTCCTATTGACTCAACTTTGAAAAGTACCTCTTTGAGTCGGCAAAAAAACGAAAGATTTCTATTATATATCCTCAGTAAAACCTGTGATGGGAGAAGTATGAATTTCATCCCCTGATGACTGTAAAGGATCTAGGAAAGAACTCATCCTGTATTATATCAGAAGTTTCAAAATTGCACTATGAAAATATGTTAAAATATCTTCTATAAATGCCTCCACTTAAGCCTTCATTTCCAAATCCAGGTCAATTGAGAACAGAGTGCCAGTTCATTGTATACAGGCTAAACTGGGGACATTTCACACTGATATATTTAAGCTAAGGCTCTTTCAATTTTTTCTTAATTCAATGCACAATAAACTTTGTACACTTCAACCCCTATAGACTTAACTGGGGACATTTAACACATTTTGAGAAACTTAAGCTATATCACTTCTCATTGTTTTCAGTCTCAAAAAGAAGCAAATGTAACATAGCTCAGCTCATGACCACCTGTTGATTCTGCAGTGGACAGAGTGTAGAATAGTTGATTCTAGATAAAGTCTGAGATGATTCAAATAACTCAAATCGTCCTGTACTGAGTTTACATAATTGAAATTGACCTTATATTTCTGGTATTTATATTCTGTAAAAAAATAGTTGCTGCATTTTTAGCTCAACTTGACAAAGTCAAGCTGAGCTATTGCCATCACTTGTCATCTGTCTGCATTCTTACGTTAGTAGGTACGTCCACAATTTCCTTAGCACACCTCACAGGTCGCATTTATGATCAGATTGCTTTGAAACTAGGTATGCTTGTTTTGGGGTGACCTCTGGATGGGAACTATCGATTTTCTTCAATTTCCGTCAAAAAATGTCGCGGCCAACATTCTTAGAAGTTCGTTTAGTCAGAAGACCTCAATATTTCCCTTTGGCACACCCTACAGGGTACATTTATGATCGGATTGCTTTGAAACCTGGCATTCTTGTTTGGGGTGACCTCTAGATGGGAGCTATCGATTTTCTTCCATTTCTGTCCGTCAAATATGTTGCCACTGGCAACGATCTTGAACTTAGTTTAGTCAGGCATCAATATATTCCTTTGGCATGCCATAAAGGGCACATTTATGATCAGATCGATTTGAAACTTTGTATGCTTGTTTGGGGTTACTTCTGGATTGGAGCTATCGATTTTCGTCAAAAAATGTTACCACTGGCAATGACCTTCGATGAACTTAGTAAAAAAACTTTGTGCAGTTAAGCATCAATATTTCCCTTTGACGCACCCTGCAGGGCAGATTTATGATTGGATCGCTTGCAAACTCGGTGTGCTTGTGTGGGGTGACATCTATATTGGGAGCTGTCGATTTTCGAAAAAATGTTGCAGCGGACCTTTGAACTTAGTTTAGTCCGACCTCAATATTTCCCTTTAACACACCCTTTAGGGCACATTTATGATCAGATCGCTTAGATACTTGGTATGTGTGTTCGAGGTGATCTCTATATGTGAGCTATTGCTCTTTTTTCATTTCCATAAAAAATTATTGTCGTTATCACCAGCCTTTGAACTTACTGCATTTGTGCATCAGCTTATCCCTTTTGCACTCTCTGCAGAGTATATTTATGAATTTCCATAAAAAAACCCATAAACCATTGCCACAAGCAATGACCTTCTACTTAGTGCATTTGTGCATTAACATCTTCCTTTGGCATGTCTCAGAGGGCACATTCATTATCAGGTTGTTTTGAAACTTTGTAAGCTTATGCAGGTTGACAAAGATAGGAGCTATTAAACTGTTGCTGTTAGCAACAATCTTTGAATTTATTGCATTTGTGCATCAACATTTTTTGACATGGCCTGCAGGTCACATTTATCGTAGGGTTGTTTTTGAACTTGGTGTGCTCTTTAGGCAAGACCTTTAGATAAGAGCTATTGATTAGCATTCATTTCTGTGAAAAAGGTTGCCATTTACAATAACCTCTGAACATACTGCATTTGTGTATCAACATTCTTCCTTTAGCCAGTCTTACAGTTTACATTTAAAAATGCATGGATTACTCTGATGTTGTGCACACACAATGCTGTTATGTTGAAATTTCATCAAATAACATTGGTACCAAGGATCTTCAATTTTGCCATTTCATTTATAACTTAACAAGTTCAAGTTTGTCAAGTTGAGCTACAGTGTCATTGACACTTTCATTTCTTTACAGATAAGACATCCATCCCTGAAACAATTGAAAACCATGATGGTATCTTGGAACCCGACGAAACAGTTAGCACTTCCATTGAAGGTAATATTTATTGTTAAAGTTGGCTATCTGAAACCTCATCTAGGGGCTTTTTACAGTCTTGCACATTTTTTTATGTGAATGTATGCCATCCTTATGTTGTCCTATTGACTCAGCTTGACAAAGTATTGGTTTGAGTCCGTGCAAAAGAACTTCGCTCGGGGCTTTTTGAAGGATTTCTATTATATGTCCTCTTTAATACCTTAGATGGGAGAAATATGGATTTCATCCTTTCATGACTGAAGGATTGAAGAAAAAATTTATCCTGTATTATGTCAAAAGTTTCAAAATGACACTTGAAACATGTGAAAATATTTTCTTTAAATGCCTTCAGTTAAGCCTATATTCCAAAATCCAACTTTAGAACATATTTACAGTCCATCTTCTGTGGGCTAAACTGGGGACGTTTAACACTGATATATTTACACTAAGTCTCTTCCAATTTTCTCTTAAAACAAAATGCAGTTTTAACTTTATATACTTCAACTCCTACAGACCCAACTGGGGACATATAACACAATTTAAGAAACTTAGCTTTCTGAGTTGCAATATTTTCTAACGTCAGAAAGAATCGAAACTAACAACACAGAATTTATGCTTCTTTGATGATCCTGTAGTGAGCAAAGTGTATAGTCAATTCTAGATCAAATCTGACATAATTTCCACTGAAACTGTCGTAACTCTGAAAATAATTTGTGTTAAATGTCCCCAGTTGGGTCGGTGAAGGTCAGTGTACAAATCTTTCTGTACTGTGTTTAGATAATTGAAATTGACATTATGTTTCAGGTATTTCTTCAGCGCTTGAAATTTGATTGTTTTCACAGCACCTGTTGTTTCAAATTTACATTGTGCTATAACAGCTCAAGTGATTTGCCATTTGTCCTGTCCTGTTTACGTGCTGCACATGCATGGTGTTCAGGGCTTAAATTTCCTTATATTTTGCAAGAATCCACACACGAAACCAAATCGTAGTATTGTATTATCTGGAAGTGATTTTGCGAGAACCTTTATGAGAATCGGATTCTAGATTCTCATTGAAATTTAAGCCCTGGTGTTTGTGGCTTATTGTGCCAGTGTTTTCAACAAAGGGTTGGAATTTATCTAAAATATCTCAATTATTTTTTAATAAAGGCCAAAGAAATTTAACATTGCGCATAACTGCTTGAGCTAGTTGTGTAGATTGTGGGATGACTTTTTAAAAATAGAATTGGACAATTCGCCTAGTCATTCTATTAATTTTTTGTGAAAAAAAAGATAGTTGCTTTTTTTCTCTTTATCGATAATGCATCCATCCAAGATACCACTAAAAACGATAATGGTATGTTGGAACTGGATGAAAGAGTTAGCCCTTATTAGAGGTAATAATTATGGTTAAAGTTGTTTATCTGAAACCTGATCTAGAGGAGTCTACCATCTAGCACATCCTTTCTGTCAAATTATGCCATCCTTATGTTGTCCTATTGACTCAACTTTGAAAAGTACCTCTTTGAGTTGGCAAAAAAACGAAAGATTTCTAATATATATCCTCAGTAAAACCTGTGATGGGAGAAGTATGAATTTCATCCCCTGATAACTGTAAAGGATCTAGGAAAGAACTCATCGTGTATAATGTCAGAAGTTTAAAAATTCCACTATGAAAATATGTTAAAATATCTTCTATAAATGCCTCCACTTAAGCCTTTTTTTCCAAATCCAGCTCAATTAAGAACAGAGTGCCATTTCATTGTATACAGGCTAAACTGGGGACATTTCACACTGATATATTAAAGCTAAGGCTCTTTCAATTTTTTCTTAACTCAATGCACAATGAACTTTGTACACTTCAACCCCTATAGACTTAACTGGGGACATTTAACACATTTTGAGAAACTTAAGCTATATCACTTCTCATTGTTTTCAGTCTCAAAAAGAAGCAAATGTAACATAGCTCAGCTCATGACCACCTGTTGATTCTGCAGTGGACAGAGTGTAGAATAGTTGATTCTAGATAAAGTCTGAGATGATTCAAATAACTCAAATCGTCCTGTACTGAGTTTACATAATTGAAATTGACCTTATATTTCTGGTATTTATATTCTGTTAAAAAATAGTTGCTGCATTTTTAGCTCAACTTGACAAAGTCAAGCTGAGCTATTGCCATCACTTGTCGTCCGTCTGCGTTCGTACGTTAGTAGGTACGTCCACAATTTCCTTTAGCACACCTCACAGGTCGCATTTATGATCAGATTACTTTGAAACTAGGTATGCTTGTTTTGGGGTGACCTCTGGATGGGAGCTATCGATTTTCTTCAATTTCCGTCAAAAAATGTCGCGGCCAACATTCTTAGAAGTTCGTTTAGTCAGAAGACCTCAATATTTCCCTTTGGCACACCCTACAGGGCACATTTATGATCGGATTGCTTTGAAACCTGGCATGCTTGTTTGGGGTGACCTCTAGATGGGAGCTATCGATTTTCTTCCATTTCCGTCCGTCAAATATGTTGCCGCTGGCAACGATCTTGAACTTAGTTTAGTCAGGCATCAATATATTCCTTTGGCATGCCATAAAGGGCACATTTATGATCAGATCGATTTGAAACTTTGTATGCTTGTTTGGGGTTACTTCTAGATTGGAGCTATCGATTTTCGTCAAAAAATGTTACCACTGGCAATGACCTTCGATGAACTTAGTAAAAAAAACTTTGTGCAGTTAAGCATCAATATTTCCCTTTGACACACCCTGCAGGGCAGATTTATGATTGGATCGCTTGCAAACTCGATGTGCTTGTGTGGGGTGACATCTATATGGGAGCTGTCGATTTTCTTCCATTTCTGTCAAAAAATGTTGCCGCTGACCTTTGAACTTAGTTTAGTCCGACCTCAATATTTCCCTTTAACACACCCTTTAGGGCACATTTATGATCAGATCGCTTAGATACTTGGTATGTGTGTTCGAGGTGATCTCTATATGTGAGCTATTGGTCTTTTTTAATTTCCATAAAAAATTATTGTCGTTATCACCAGCCTTTGAACTTACTGCATTTGTGCATCAGCTTATCCCTTTTGCACTCTCTGCAGAGTATATTTATGAATTTCCATAAAAAACCCCCATAAACCATTGCCACAAGCAATGACCTTCTACTTAGTGCATTTGTGCATTAACATCTTCCTTTGGCATGTCTCAGAGGGCATATTCATTATCAGGTTGTTTTGAAACTTTGTAAGCTTATGCAGGTTGACAAAGATAGGAGCTATTGATTTTCTTTTCATTTCCATCAAAAACTGTTGCTGTTAGCAACAATCTTTGAATTTATTGCATTTGTGCATCAACATTCTTTGACATGGCCTGCAGGTTACATTTATCGTAGGATTGTTTTTGAACTTGGGTGTGCTCTTTAGGCAAGACCTTTAGATAAGAGCTATTGATTAGCATTCATTTCTGTGAAAAAAGTTGCCATTTACAATAACCTCTGAACATACTGCATTTGTGTACCAACATTCTTCCTTTAGCCAGTCTTACAGTTTACATTTAAAAATGCATGGATTACTCTGATGTTGTGCACACACAATGCTATTATGTTGAAATTTCATCAAATAACATTGGTACCAAGGATCTTCAATTTTGTCATTTCATTTATAACTTAACAAGTTCAAGTTTGTCAAGTTGAGCTACAGTGTCATTGACACTTTCATTTCTTTACAGATAAGACATCCATCCCTGAAACAATTGAAAACCATGATGGTATCTTGGAACCCAATGAAACAGTTAGCACTTCCATTGAAGGTAATATTTATTGTTAAAGTTGGCTATCTGAAACCTCATCTAGGGGCTTTTTACAGTCTTGCACATTTTTTTATGTGAAAGTATGCCATCCTTATGTTGTCCTACTGACTCAGCTTGACAAAGCATTGGTTTGAGTCCGTGCAAAAGAACTTCGCTCGGGGCTTTTTGAAGGATTTCTATTATATGTCCTCTTTAATACCTTAGATGGGAGAAATATGGATTTCATCCTTTCATGACTGAAGGATTGAAGAAAAAATTTATCCTGTATTATGTCAAAAGTTTCAAAATGACACTTGAAACATGTGAAAATATTTTCTTTAAATGCCTTCAGTTAAGCCTATATTCCAAAATCCAACTTGAGAACATATTTACAGTCCATCTTCTGTGGGCTAAACTGGGGACGTTTAACACTGATATATTTACACTAAGTCTCTTCCAATTTTCTCTTAAAACAAAATGCAGTTTTAACTTTATATACTTCAACTCCTACAGACCCAACTGGGGACATATAACACAATTTAAGAAACTTAGCTTTCTGAGTTGCAATATTTTCTAACGTCAGAAAGAATCGAAACTAACAACACAGAATTTATGCTTCTTTGATGATCCTGTAGTGAGCAAAGGGTATAGTCAATTCTAGATCAAATCTGACATAATTTCCACTGAAACTGTCGTAACTCTGAAAATAATTTGTGTTAAATGTCCCCAGTTGGGTCGGTAAAGGTCAGTGTACAAATCTTTCTGTATTGTGTTTAGATAATTGAAATTGACATTATGTTTCAGGTATTTCTTCAGGGTTGAAATTTGATTGTTTTCACAGCACCTGTTGTTTCAAATTTACATTGTGCTATAACAGCTCAAGTGATTTGCCATTTATCCTGACCTGTTTACGTGCTGCACATGCATGGTGTTCAGGGCTTAAATTTTATTTATTTTGCGAGAAACCACACACGAAACCAAATAGTAGTATTGTATTATCTGGAAGTGATTTTGCGAGAATCTTTATGAGAATCGGATTCTCATAGAAATTTAAGCCCTGTTGTTTGTGGCTTATTGTGCTAGTGTTGTTTTCAACAAAGGGTTGGAATTTATGTAAAATATCTCAATTATTTTTTAATCAAGGCCAAAGAAATTTAACATTGCACATAACTGCTTGAGCAAGTTGTGTAGATTGTAGGATGACTTCTTAAAAAAGAATGGGACAATTCGCCAAGTCGTTTCATTAATTTTTATGTCATGGCCCGTCGTCCGTCTGTCCGTCAACAATTGGCTATGGCTCGGGCTAGAGGTCGTATTTATGAACCGATCTTTACGAAACTTATTGTGTACCTTTGTTATGACCCTGAGACGGGAACGAGTGTTTTTAGGTGTGGTCCAAAATTCAAGATGGCTGCCAGCGGCCATTTTGTACCGATGATGCAAAAATCAGTTTTTTGTACAGAACTTCTGTATGAAAGTTCTGATTTGAATAAAGTTTTGTATAAATGTTTAGTACCGTGGGATACATCACATATAATACGTTTTTTTTCTCGTGTGTAAATTATGCAAATTAGACTGACTTTGATTTATTTAGTGTTACTTTCAGAGCTGTAAGTGCCAAGCTGCTATGGCTCGGGCTAGAGGCCGTATTTATGAACCGATCTTTACGAAACTTCTTGGGTACCTTTGTTATGACTGTGGGACGAGAACGAGTGTTTTTGGGTGCGGTCCGAAATTCAAGATGGCTGCCAGCTGCCATTTTGTACCGACGATGCAGAAATCTGTTTTTTGTACAGCACTTCCATATGAAAGCTCTGATTTGAATAATTTTTTGTTTGAATGTTTAGTACCATGGGATACATCACATATAATACGGGTTTTTTTCTCGTGCGTAAATTATGCAATTTAGACTAACTTTGATGTTTTTTGGTGTTACTTTCAGCACTGTAAGTGCAAATGCCAATACGGCTCGGGCTAGAGGCCGTATTTATGAACCGATCTTTACGAAACTTCTTGCGTACCTTTGTTATCACCGTGGGACGAGAACGAGTGTTTTGGGGTCCGGTCCGAAATTCAAGATGGCCGATGGCAGCCATTTTGTACGAAATTTGGTGCAATCAGATTTTTGCACAGAACTTCCTTATGAAAGCGCTGATTTGAATAATTTTTTGTGTGAATGTTTAGTACCATGGGATACATCACATATAATAGTAAATACGGGTTTTTTTCTCATGCAGAAATTATGCAAATTAGATGAACTTTGATTTTTTCAGTGCTGCTTACACACAGTAAGTACACATGTCAATACGGCTCGGGCTAGAGTCTGTATTTATGAACCGATCTTCACGAAACGTCTTGGGTACCTTTGTTATCACCTTGGGACGAGAACGAGTGTTTCTGGGTGCGGTCCAAAATTTAAGATGGCTGCCAGTGGCCATTTTGTATCGAAATTAGGTCTAATCAGTTTTTTGTACACAACTTCTATACGCCTCAGGCTAGATGCCGTATTTATGAACCGATCATTACGAAACTTCTTGGGTACCTTTGTTATTACCGTGGGGTGAGAATGAGTGTTTTTGGGTGTGGTCTGAAATTCAAGATGGCCACCAGCAGCCATTTTGTACCAAAATTAGTGCAATCAGTCTTTTGTACAGAACTTCTGTAGGAAAGTTCTGATTTTAATAAATTTTTGTATGAATGTTTAGTAACATGGAATACATCACATATAGTACGGGTTTTTTTCTCGTGCAGAAATTATGCAAATTAGATGAACTTTGATTTATTCAGTGCTACTTATACTCTGTAAGTGCACATGTCAATACGGCTCGGGCTAGATGCTGTATTTATGAACCGATCTTCACAAAACTTCTTGGGTACCTTTGTTATCACCTTGGGACGAGAACGAGTGTTTCTGGGCGCGGTCCAAAATTCAAGATGGCTGCCAGTGGCCATTTTGTACCGAAATTAGGTCCAATCAGTTTTTTGTCACAACTTCTACACAGCTCATATTTGTGAACTGATCTTCACGAAACTTCTTGGGTACCTTTGTTTTCACCTTGGGACAGGAATGAGTGTGTTTTGGGGTGTCTTTGTTGTCACTGTGCTATGAGAACAAATATTTTGGGGTTCAGTCAGACCCACTCTGGGACTCAAAGATTTTTTCTAGTTTAGCATCTGACTGTCACCCACCTTTACAATACTTTACCTATACATTTGTTACAGGCTACGGTCAGTATTTATGTACAGACCATTACAATACTTTATATGTACCTTTGTTATCAGGTCATTACCTAGATGTTTGTCATTGCTGTGTCACATACTATACATGTACATGTCTTTGTCTTGACAAGTTGAGCTACAGTGTCATTGACACTTTCATTTGTGAAAAAAAAAGATAGTTGCTTTTATTAGAGGTAATAATTATGGTTAAAGTTGTTTATCTGAATCCTGATCTAGAGGAGTTTACCATCTAGTACATCCTTTCTGTCAAATTATGCCATCCTTATGTTGTCCTATTGACTCAACTTTGAAAAGTGCCTCTTTGAGTCGGCAAAAAACAAAAAATCGCTTGGGTCTTTTTGAAAGATTTTTTTTATATATCCTCAGTAAAACCTGTGATGGGAGAAGTATGAACTTCATCCTCTGATGACTGTAAAGGATCTAGGAAAGAACTCATCCTGTATTATGTCAGAAGTTTAAAAATTCCACTATGAAAATATGTTAAAATATCTTCTATAAATGCCTCCACTTAAGCCTTTATTTCCAAATCCAGGTCAATTGAGAACAGAGTGCCAGTTCATCGTATACAGGTTAAACTGGGGATATATTTAAGCTAAGGCTCTTTTAATTTTTCTTAACTCAATGCACAATAAACTTGGTACACTTGAACCCCTCCAGACTTAACTGGGGACATTTAACACATTTTGAGAAACTTAGCAATATCACTTCCTGTTTTTTCTAGTGTCAGAAAGAAACAAATGTAACATAGCTAAGTTCATGACCCCCTGTTGATTCTGTAGTGGACAGAGTGTAGAATAGTTGATTCTAGATCAAGTCTGAGATGATTCAAATAATTCAAACTGAAGTTGTCACAACTCGGAGAATATTTGTGTTTTATGTCCCCAGTTGGGCTGGCAAAAGTTAGTGTACATATCACCCTGTACTGAGTTGACATAATTGAAATTAACATTATATTTCGGGTATTTATACTCTGTAAAAAAAAATAATTGCTGCATTTATTCTTTACAGATAAGACATCCATCCCTGAAACAATTGAAAACCATGATGGTATGTTGCAACCTGATGAAACAGTTTGCCCTTCCATTGAAGGTAATATTTATTGTTAAAGTTGGCTATCTGAAACCTGATCTAGGGGCTTTTTACAGTCTTGCACAATCTTTATGTGAAAGTATGCCATCCTTATGTTGTCTATTGACTTGGCTTGAAAAAGTGCTGCTTTGAGTCTGTGCAAAAAACTGAAGTCACTCGGGGCTATTTGAAAGACTTCTATTATATGTCCTCTTTAATACCTGTGATGGGGGAAATATGGATTTGATCCTTTGATGACTAAAGGGTCGAGGAAAAAACTCATACTGTATTATGTCAGAAGTTTCAAAATGACAGTGAAAACATGTGAAAATACTTTCTTTAAATGCCTTCAGTTAAGCCTCTATTCCCAAATCCAGCTTGAGAAGAGATTTACAGTCCATCCTCTATGGTCTAAACTGGGGACATTTAACACGGATATATTGAAGCTAACGATCTTTCAAGTTTTTCTTAAAACTCCATGCAGTATAAACTTTATTCAGTTCAACTCCTACCGACCCAACTGGGGACATATAACACAATTTGAGAAACACAGCTTTATCAGTTGCAATTTTTTCTAACATCAGAAAGAATCAAAACAAACATCAGAGAATTTACGCTTCCCTGATGATCCTGTAGTGAGCAAAAGGTAGAGTTAATTCTAGATCAAATCTGACATAATTCTCACTGAAACTGTTGTATTTGTGAAAATATTTGTGTTGAATGTCCCCAGTTGGGTCGATGAAGGTCAGTGTACAAATCTTTCTGTATTGTGTTTAGATAATTGAAATTGACATTATGTTTCAGGTATTTCTTCAGGGCTTGAAATTTGATTGTTTTTACAGCACTTGTTGTTTCAAATTTACATTGTGCTATAATAGCTCAAGTGATTTGCCGTTTGTCCTGTCCTGTTTACGTGCTGCACATGCATGGTGTTCAGGGCTTAAATTTCATTATATTTTTCAAGAATCCACACATGAAACCAAATAGTAGTATTGTATTATCTGGAAGTGATTTTGCGTGAATCTTCATGAGAATCGGATTCTGGATTCTCATTGAAATTCAAGCCCTGGTGTTTGTGGCTTATTGAGCCAGTGTTTTTCAACAAAGGATTGGAATTTATGTGAAATATCTCAATTATTTTTTAATCAAGGCCAAAGAAATTTAACATTGCGCATAACTGCTTGAGCAAGTTGTGTAGATTGTAGGATGACTTGTTAAAAATGGAATGGGTCAATTCGCCTAGTCGTTCTATTCATTTTTGTGTGAAAAAAAAGATAGTTGCTTTTTTTTAGCTCAACTTTGGCCATGGCCCATCGTCCGTCTAGTTTAGCATCTGACTGTCACCCACCTTTACAAAACTTTACCAATACATTTGTTACAGGCAACGGTCAGTATTTATGTACAGACCGTTACAATACTTTATATGTACCTTTGTTATCAGGTCATTACCTAGATGTTTGTCATTGCTGTGTCACATACTATACATGTACATGTCTTTGTCTTGACAAGTTGAGCTACAGTGTCATTGACACTTTCATTTTTTTTTATCGGTAATGCATCCATCCAAGATACCATTGAAGACGATAATGGTATGTTGGAACTGGATGAAAGAGTTAGCCCATATTAGAGGTTAAAGTTGTTTATCTGAAACCTGATCTAGAGGAGTTTACCATCTAGCACATCCTTTCTGTCAAATTATGCCATCCTTATGTTGTCCTATTGACTCAACTTTGAAAAGTACCTCTTTGAGTCGGCAAAAACCAAAAAATCGCTTGGGCCTTTTTAAAAGATTTTTAGCTCACCTACTTCTATTAGAAGTGGTGAGCCATTGTCATGACCTCGGGCGTCCGGCGTGTCCAATATTGTAAGATTTAATGTTAAGGTTAATTTCTCAAAGATCAGTGGGCTCAGGCATTTGATATTGCATATGTAGGTTGTAGCGGATTATCAGAACAGTATTTAACCCTGATACTACAACTTTTTTCCAAATTTCACCTAAAATTTTCTGCCAAAACTTGTTATAAGAATTTGCGTTTAGGTGTTGTAAGAATTTGCATTAAAGTCAGCTTTTGTGCAGATTGTGCTGCTTTAACTTCTGATTACTGTTGATTTTCATATTTCAGTAACAACTGTAGGTATTAACCCTACTGTATGCAGAAATTTAACGGAAATTTTCTTTTTTTTCAGTCAAAATTTTCAGGTTTTTCTCGGACTTAGTAAATTTTAAGTTGTAAAACTTTGTAAACTTTGTGTTTAGGTGAGTTGTGTTTCTGTGTCTTTCCAGGCGACTAATATTCTACACTTTGGTTACTGAACTCCATTGCAGTAATATTTAACCCTCATTACATGCATATTTGAGGAATTTGAGGCTGATTTTCTGCCAAAAGTTGTAAGAATTAGTGTTTAGGTGTTGTAAGAATTTGCGTTAAAGTCAGCTTTTGTGCAGATTGTGGTGCCTTCACCTCTCATTACTGTTTATTTTCTCATTTCAATAACTACTTTAGGTATTAACCCTTCTGTATGCAAAAATTTAACTGATTTCTTCTCTTTTTTCAGTCACAATGTTCACGTTTTTCTCTGACTTACTCAATTTTCAGTACTAGAAGTTTGTATTAAGGTGAGTTCTGTTTCTATGTGTCTTTGCAGGCAATTGATATTGTACACATGGGTTACTGAACTACATTGCGGTAACGTTGCGCCCTCATTACATGCATATTTAAGGAATTTGAGGGGGATTTTTGGGACTTACATTCACTTTCTTTAAAAACAATTTTTTTTAACCTTTTTTTTTTATTTAATACTTTCTCATACTTGTTCCTACTAACATTAAGGCTTATTTTAGTTGTTGATGTAATGTATTTTTGTTGGGACTTATAGTCACTTTCTTGAACGAATGTTTTTCCGCAACTCCTCTTTAACCAATGAATGTGCTTCAATTACAATTTCAGTGATTCTTCATTACATAATGCCATTTTGCACCTCCTATTTTATTTTTTTTTTGATCTGATGTATTTTTATTTTGTAAAAAATAAATTTATGAAAAGCCTTTCCTAATTCTTATTTATGATTTAATATCTGTCCTACGATTCATATTCTTAATCATAAACATTTCTAAAAGAAAAAAAATGCTTTTATATCCAATGATTCTATGTTGAATTGATATATAATAAATGCAGAAATATAGACTTTCCAAAGCCATCACATAAACCACATTAATCATTTGATGCCTAGTTAATGATTTATATTAACTAAATATTAGGCATGTTACATTGGAACGACATCAAGCGCGAATGTAGGTGAGCGTTGGGATGTAACATCCCTCTTGTTATTATATATCCTCAGTAAAACATGTGATGGGAGAAGTATGAAGTTCATCCTCTGATGACTGTAAAGGATCTAGGAAAGGACTCATCCTGTATTATGTCAGAAGTTTAAAAATTCCACTATGAAAATATGTTAAAATATCTTCTATAAATGCCTCCACTTAAGCCTTTATTTCCAAATCCAGCTCAATTAAGAACAGAGTGCCAGTTCATTGTATACAGGCTAAACTGGGGACATTTCACACTGATATATTTAAGCTAAGGCTCTTTCAATTTTTATTTAACTCAATGCACAATAAACTTTGTACACTTGAACAATCCCAGACTTAACTGGGGACATTTAACACATTTTGAGAAACTTAGCTATATCACTTCATGTCTTTTCCAGTGCCAGAAAGAAACAAATGTAACATAGCTAAGTTCATGACCCCCTGTTGATTCTGTAGTGGACAGAGTGTAGAATAGTTGATTCTAGATCAAGTCTGAGATGATTCAAATAATTCAAACTGAAGTTGTCACACCTCAGAGAATATTTGGAGTTTTATGTCCCCAGTTGGGCTGGCAAAGTTCAGTGTTCAAATCGTCCTGTACTGAGTTTACATAATTGAAATTAACATTATATTTCAGGTATTTATATTCTGTAAAAAAATAGTTGCTGCATTTTTAGCTCAACTTGACAAAGTCAAGCTGAGCAATTGCCATCACTTGTCCGTCGGCGTACGTACGTTAGTATGTGCGTCCACAATTTCCTTTGGCACACCTCACAGGTCAGATTTATGATCAGATAGCTTTGAAACTTGGTATGCTTGTTTGGGGTGACGTCTAGATGGGAGATATCGATTTTCTTCAATTTCCGTCAAAAAATGTTGCCGCGACCGTCATTCTTAGAACTTAATTTAGTCAAACCTCAATATTTCCCTTTGGCACACCCTACAGGGCACATTTATGATTGGATCGCTTTGAAACTTGGTATGCTTGTTTGGGATTACCTCTAGATTGGAGCTATCGATTTTCGTCAAAAAATGTTGCCGCTGGCAATGACCTTCGATGAACTTCATAAAAACTTAGTGCAGTTAAGCATCAATATTTCCCTTTGACACTCCCTGCAGGGCACATTTATGATTGGATTGCTTGCAGACTCGGTGTGCTTGTGTGGGGTGACATCTATATGGGAGCTGTCGATTTTCTTCCATTTCTGTCAAAAAATGTTGCCGCTGACCTTTGAACTTAGTTTAGTCCGACCTCAATATTTCCCTTTAACACACCCTTTAGGGCACATTTATGATCAGATCACTTTGAAACTTGGTATGTGTGTTCGAGGTGACCTCTATATGTGAGCTATTGCTCTTTTTTCATTTCCATAAAAAATTATTGTCGTTATCACCAGCCTTTGAACTTACTGCATTTGTGCATCAACTTATCCCTTTTGCACTCTCTGCAGGGTATATTTATGAATTTCCATAAAAAAAAACCCAAAAAACTATTGCCACAAGCAATGACCTTCTACTTAGTGCATTTGTGCATTAACATCTTCCTTTGGCATGCCTCCGAGGGCAGATTCATTATCAGGTTGTTTTGAAACTTTGTAAGCTTATGCAGGGTGACAAAGATAGGAGCTATTGATTTTTTTTTCATTTCCATCAAAAACTGTTGCTGTTAGCAACAATCTTTGAATTTATTGCATATGTGCATCAACATTCTTTGACATGGCCTGCAGATCACATTTATCATAGGATTGTTTTTGAATTTGGTATGCTCATTAGGCAAGACCTTCAGATAAGAGCTGTTGATTAACATTCATTTCTGTGAAAAAAGTTGCCATTTACAATAACCTCTGAACATCCTGCATTTGTGTATCAACATTCTTCCTTTAGCCAGTCTTACAGTTTACATTTAAAAATGCATGGATTACTCTGATATTGTGCACACACAATGCTGTTATGTTGAAATTTCATCAAATAACATTGGTACCAAGGATCTTCAATTTTGCCATTTCATTTATAACTTAACAAGTTCAAGTTTGTCAGGTTGAGCTACAGTGTCTCATTTCTTTACAGATAAGACATCCATCCCTGAAACAATTGAAAACCATGATGGTATCTTGGAACCCGATGAAACAGTTAGCACTTCCATTGAAGGTAATATTTATTGTTAAAGTTGGCTATCTGAAACCTCATCTAGGGGCTTTTTACAGTCTTGCACATTTTTTTATGTGAATGTATGCCATCCTTATGTTGTCCTGTTGACTCAGCTTGACAAAGTATTGGTTTGAGTCTGTGCAAAAAACTGAATGTTGCTCGGGGCTTTTTGAAGGATTTCTATTATATGTCCCCTTGAATATCTTAGATGGGAGAAATATGGATTTCATCCTTTCATGACTGAAGGATCGAAGAAACAATTTATCCTGTATTATGTCAGAAGTTTCAAAATCACACTGAAAACATGTGAAAATATTTTCTTTAAATGCCTTCAGTTAAGCCTATATTCCCAAATCCAGCTTGAGAACATATTTACAGTCCATCCTCTGTGGGCTAAACTGGGGACGTTTAACACTGATATATTTACACTAAGTCTCTTCCAATTTTCTCTTAAAACTCAATGCAGTATAAACTTTATACACTTCAACTCCTACAGACCCAACTGGGGACATGTAACACAATTTGAGAAACTTAGCTTTCTCAGTTGCAATTTTTTCTAACTTCAGAAAGAATCGAAACTAACAACACAGAATTTACGCTTCCCTGATGATGCTGTAGTGAGCAAAGGGTATACTCAATTCGAGATCAAATCTGACATCATTCTCACTGAAACTGTTGTAACTCTGAAAATATTTGTGTTAAATGTCCCCAGTTGGGTCGGTGTAAGTCGGTGTACAAGTCTTTCTATATTGTGTTTACATAATTGAAATTGACATTATGTTTCAGGTATTTCTTCAGGGCTTGAAATTTGATTATTTTCACAGCACATGTTTCAAATTTACAGTGTGCAATAAGAGCTCAAGTGATTTGCCATTTATCCTATCCTGTTTACGTGCTGCACATGCATGGTGTTCAGGGCTTAAATTTTATTTATTTTGCGAGAATCCACACACGAAACCAAATAGTAGTATTGTATTATCTGGAAGTGATTTTGCAAGCATCTTTATGAGAATCGGATTCTGGATTCTCATTGAAATTTAAGCCCTGGTGTTTGGCTCATTGTGTCAGTGTTGTTTTCAACAAAGGGTTGGAATTTGTGTAAAATATCTCAATTATTTTTTAATCAAGGCCAACGAAATTTAACATTGCGCATAACTGCTTGAGCAAGTTGTGTAGACTGTAGGATGACTTGTTAAAAATAGAATGGGACAATTTGCCTAGTCGTTCTATTAATTTTTTTGTGAAAAAAAAGATAGTTGCTTTTTTTTTTCTTATCGGCAATTTTCATCCATCCAAGATACCCTTGAAAACGATAATGGTATGTTGGAACTGGATGAAAGAGTTAGCCCTTATTAGAGGTAATAATTATGGTTAAAGTTGTTTATCTGAAACCTGATCTAGAGGAATTTACCATCTAACACATCCTTTCTGTCAAATTATGCCATCCTTATGTTGTCCTATTGACTCAACTTTGAAAAGTACCTCTTTGAGTCGGCAAAAAACGAAAAATGGCTTGGGGCTTTTTGAAAGATTTCTATTATATATCCTCAGTAAAACCTGTGATGGGAGAAGTAGAACTTCATCCTCTGATGACTGTAAAGGATCTAGGAAAGAACTCATCCTGTATTATGTCAGAAGTTTAAAAATTCCACTATGAAAATATATTAAAATATCTTCTATAAATGCCTCCACTTAAGCCTTTATTTCCAAATCCAGGTCAATTGAGAACAGAGTGCCATTTCATTGTATACAGGCTAAACTGAGGACATTTCACACTGATATATTTAAGCTAAGGCTCTTTCAATTTTTTCTTAACTCAATGCACAATAAACTTTGTACACTTCAACCCCTATAGACTTAAATGGGGACATTTAACACATTTTGAGAAACTTAGCTATATCACTTCCTGTTTTTTCCAGTGTCAGAAAGAAACAAATCTAAGATAGCTAAGTTCATGACCGCCTGTTGATCCTGTAGTGGGCAGAGTGTAGAATAGTTAATTCTAGATCAAGTCTGAGTTGATTCAAATAATTCAAACTGAAGTTGTCACATCTCCAAGAATATTTGTGTTTTATGTCCCCAGTTGTGCTGGCAAAAGTTAGTGTACAAATCAACCTGTACTGAGTTTACATAATTATATTAACATTATATTACAGGTATTCATACTCTAAAAAAATATAGTTGCTGCATTTTTTCTTTACAGATAAGACATCCATCCCTGAAACAATTGAAAACCATGATGGTATGCTGGAACCCGATGAAACAGTTTGCCCTTCCATTGAAGGTAATATTTATTGTTAAAGTTGGCTTTCTGAAACCTGATCTAGGGGCTTTTTACAGTCTTGCACAATCTTTATGTGAAAGTATGCCATCCTTATGTTGTCCTATTGACTTGGCTTGAAAAAGTACTGCTTTGAGTCTGTGCAAAAAACTGAAGTCAGGCGGGGCTATCTGAAAAACTACTACTATATGTCCTCTTTAATACCTGTGATGGGGGAAATATGGATTTCATCCTTTGATGAATAAAGGATCGTGGAAAAAAGTCATCCTGTATTATGTCAGAAGTTTCAAAATGACAGTGAAAACATGTGCAAAGTACTTTCTTCAAATGTCTTCAGTTAAGCCTCTATTCCCAAATCCAGCTTGAGAAGAGATTTACAGTCCATCCTCTGCGGGCTAAACTGGAGATATTTAACACGGATATATTGAAGCTAACGATCTTTCAAGTTTTTCTTAAAACTCCATGCAGTATAAACTTTTTTCAGTTCAACTCCTACCGACCCAACTGGGGGCATATAACACAATTTGAGAAACACAGCTTTATCAGTTGCAATTTTTTCTAACATCAGAAAGAATCAAAACTAACATCAGAGATTTTACGCTTCCCTGATGATGCTGTAGTGAGCAAAAGGTAGAGTTAATTCTAGATCAAATCTGACATAATTCTCACTGAAACTGTTGTATTTGTGAAAATATTTGTGTTAAATGTCCCCAGTTGGGTCGATGAAGGTCAGTGTACAAATCTTTCTGTATTGTGTTTAGATAATTGAAATTGACATTATGTTTCAGGTATTTCTTCAGGGCTTGAAATTTGATTGTTTTCACAGCACCTGTTGTTTCAAATTTACATTGTGCTATAACAGCTCAAGTGATTTGCCATTTATCCTATCCTGTTTACGTGCTGCACATGCATGGTGTTCCGGGCTTAAATTTTATTTATTTTGCGAGAATCCACACACGAAACCAAATAGTAGTATTGTATTATCTGGAAGTGATTTTGCGTGAATCTTCATGAGAATTGGATTCTAGATTCTCATTGAAATTTAAGCCCTGGTGTTTGTGGCTTATTGTGCCAGTGTTTTCAACAAAGGTTTGGAATTTATCTAAAATATCTCAATTATTTTTTAATAAAGGCCAAAGAAATTTAACATTGCACATAACTGCTTGAGCAAGTTGTGTAGATTGTGGGATGACTTCTTAAAAATAGAATGGGACAATTCGCCTAGTCATTCTATTAATTTTTTGTGAAGAAAAAGATAGTTGCTTTTTTTTTCTTTATCGATAATGCATCCATCCAAGATACCACTGAAAACGATAATGGTATGTTGGAACTGGATGAAAGAGTTAGCCCTTATTAGAGGTAATAATTATGGTTAAAGTTGTTTATCTGAAACCTGATCTAGAGGAGTTTACCATCTAGCACATCCTTTCTGTCAAATTATGCCATCCTTATGTTGTCCTATTGACTCAACTTTGAAAAGTACCTCTTTGAGTCGGCAAAAAAACGAAAGATTTCTATTATATATCCTCAGTAAAACCTGTGATGGGGGAAGTATGAATTTCATCCTCTGATGACTGTAAAGGATCTAGGAAAGAACTCATCCTGTATTATATCAGAAGTTTCAAAATTGCACTATGAAAATATGTTAAAATATCTTCTATAAATGCCTCCACTTAAGCCTTCATTTCCAAATCCAGGTCAATTGAGAACAGAGTGCCAGTTCATCGTATACAGGCTAAACTGGGGACATTTCACACTGATAATATTTAAGCTAAGGCTCTTTCAATTTTTATTTAACTCGATGCACAATAAACTTTGTACACTTCAACCCCTACAGACTTAAATGGGGACATTTAACACATTTTGAGAAACTTAAGCTATATCACTTCTCATTGTTTTCAGTGTCAAAAAGAAGCAAATCTAACATTGCTAAGTTCATGGCTGCCTGTTGATTCTGTAGTGGGAAATGTGTAGAGTTGATTCTAGATCAAGTCTGAGATGATTCAAATAATTCAAACTGAAGTTGTCACATCTCAGAGAATAATTGTGTTTTATGTCCCCAGTTGGGCTGGCAAAGGTCAGTGTTCAAATCGTCCTGTAGTGAGTTTACATAATTGAAATTAACATTATATTTCAGGTATTTATATTCTGTAAAAAAATAGTTGCTGCATTTTTAGCTCAACTTGACAAAGTCAAGCTGAGCTATTGCCATCACTTGTCGTCCGTCGATGTATGTACGTACGTACGTTAGTATGTACGTCCACAATTTCCTTTGGCCCACTTCACAGATTGCTTTGAAACTTGGTATGCTTGGTGACCTCTAGATGGGAGCTATCGATTTTTTTCAATTTCCGTCAAAAAATGATGCCGAGGCCATCGTTCTTAGAACTTAGTTTAGTCAAACCTCAGTATTTCCCTTTGGCACACCCTACAGGGCACATTTATGATTGGATCGCTTTGAAACCTGGTATGCTTGTTTGGGGTAACCTCTAGATGGGAGCTATCGATTTTCTTCAAGATTTTCTTCAATTTCCGTCAAAAAATGTTGTCGCGGCCAACATTCTTACAACTTCATTTAGTCAGAAGACCTCAATATTTCCCGTTGGCACCCCCTACAGGGCACATTTATGATCGGATTGGTTTGAAACCTGGCATGCTTGTTTAGGGCGACTTCTAGATGGGAGCTGTCTATTTTCTTCAATTTCCGTCAAAAAATGTCGCGGCCAACATTCTTAGAACTTGGTTTAGTCAGAAGACCTCAATATTTCCCTTTGGCACACCCTACAGGGCACATTTATGATCGGACTGCTTTGAACCCTGGTATGCTTGTTTGGGGTGACCTCTAGATGGGAGCGATCAATTTTCTTTCATTTCTGTCAAAAAATGTTGCCATGGCCAACATTCTTAGAACTTAGTTTAGTCAGACCTCAATATTTCCCTTTGGCACACCCTACAGGGTACATTTATGATTGGATTGCTTTGAAACCTGGCATGCTTGTTTGGGGTGACCTCTACATGGGAGCTATCAATTTTCTTCCATTTCCGTCCGTCAAAATATGTTGCCGCTG
Source organism: Pictodentalium vernedei (assembly GCA_031216915.1). Lineage (NCBI taxonomy): Eukaryota > Metazoa > Mollusca > Scaphopoda > Dentaliida > Dentaliidae > Pictodentalium > Pictodentalium vernedei. The sequence continues at coordinate 39,822,273 of CM062296.1, forward strand.
GCAACGATCTTTGAACTTAGTTTAGTCAGGCATCAATATATTCCTTTGGCATGCCATAAAGGTCACATTTATGATCAGATCGGTTTGAAACTTTGTATGCTTGTTTGGGGTAACCTCTAGATGGGAGCTATCGATTTTCTTCAAGATTTTCTTCAATTTCCGTCAAAAAATGTTGTCGCGGCCAACATTCTTACAACTTCATTTAGTCAGAAGACCTCAATATTTCCCGTTGGCACCCCCTACAGGGCTCATTTATGATCGGATTGGTTTGAAACCTGGCATGCTTGTTTAGGGTGACTTCTAGATGGGAGCTGTCTATTTTCTTCAATTTCCGTCAAAAAATGTCGCGGCCAACATTCTTAGAACTTCGTTTAGTCAGAAGACCTCAATATTTCCCTTTGGCACACCCTACAGGGCACATTTATTATCGGACTGCTTTGAACCCTGGTATGCTTGTTTGGGGTGACCTCTAGATGGGAGCGATCAATTTTCTTTCATTTCTGTCAAAAAATGTTGCCACGGCCAACATTCTTAGAACTTAGTTTAGTCAGACCTCAATATTTCCCTTTGGCACACCCTACAGGGTACATTTATGATTGGATTGCTTTGAAACCTGGCATGCTTGTTTGGGGTGACCTCTAGATGGGAGCTATCAATTTTCTTCCATTTCCGTCCGTCAAAATATGTTGCCGCTGGCAACAATCTTTGAACTTAGCTTAGTCAGGCATCAATATATTCCTTTGGCATGCCATAAAGGGCACAATTATGATCAGATCGGTTTGAAACTTTGTATGCTTGTTTGGGGTTACCTCTAGATTGGAGCTATCGATTTTCGTCACAAAATGTTGCCACTGGCAATGACCTTCGATGAACTTAATTAAAACTTAGTGCATTTAAGCATCAATATTTCCCTTTGACACACCCTGCAGGGCACATTTATGATTGGGTCGATTGCAAACTCGGTGTGCTTGTGTGGGGTGACATCTATATGGGAGCTGTCGATTTTCTTCCATTTCTGTCAAAAAATGTTGCCACTGACCTTTGAACTTAGTTTAGTCTGACCTCAATATTTCCCTTTAACACACCCTTTAGGGCACATTTATGATCATATCACTTTGAAACTTGGTATGTGTGTTCGAGGTGACCTCTATATGTGAGCTATTGCTCTTTTTTCATTTCCATAAAAAGTTATTGTCGTTATCACCAGCCTTTGAACTTACTGCATTTGTGCATCAACTTATCCCTTTTGCACTCTCTGCAGGGTATATTTATGAATTTCCATAAAAAAACAAAAAAACTATTGCCACAAGCAATGACCTTCTACTTAGTGCATTTGTGCATTAACATCTTCCTTTGGCATGCCTCCGAGGGCACATTCATTATCAGGTTGTTTTGAAACTTTGCAAGCTTATGCAGGGTGACAAAGATAGGAGCTATTGATTTTCTTTTCATTTCCATCAAAAACTGTTGCTGTTAGCAACAATCTTTGAATTTATTGCATTTGTGCATCAACATTCTTTGACATGGCCTGCAGGTCACATTTATCATAGGATTGTTTTTGAACTTGGTGTGCTCATTAGGCAAGACCTTCAGATAAGAGCTATTGATTAGCATTCATTTTTGTGAAAAAATTTGCCATTTACAATAACCTCTGAATATACTGCATTTGTGTGTCAACATTCTTCTTTTAGCCAGTCTTACAGTTTACATTTAAAGATGCATGGATTACTCTGATGTTGTGCGCACACAATGCTGTTATGTTGAAATTTCATCAAATAACATTGGTACCAAGGATCTTCAATTTTGCCATTTATTTATAACTTAACAAGTTCAAGTTTGTCAAGTTGAGCTACAGTGTCATTGACACTTTCATTTCTTTACAGATAAGACATCCATCCCTGAAACAATTGAAAACTATGATGGTATCTTGGAACCCAATGAAACAGTTAGCACTTCCATTGAAGGTAATATTTATTGTTAAAGTTGGCTATCTGAAACCTCATCTAGGGGCTTTTTACAGTCTTGCGCATTTTTTTATGTGAATGTATGCCATCCTTATGTTGTCCTATTGAAACAGCTTGAAAAAAGTATTGGTTTGAGTCTGTGCAAAAAACTGAACGTCACTCGGGGATTTTTGAAGGATTTCAATTATATGTCCTCTTTAATACCTTAGATGGGAGAAATATGGATTTCATTCTTTCATGACTGAAGGATCGAAGAAACAATTTATCCTGTATTATGTCAGAAGTTTCAAAATCACACTGAAAACATGTGAAAATATTTTCTTTAAATGCCTTCAGTTAAGCCTGTATTCCCAAATCCAGCTTGAGAACATATATACAGTCCATCCTCTGTGGGCTAAACTGAGGACGTTTAACACTGATATATTTACACTAAGTCTCTTCCAATTTTCTCTTAAAACTCTATGCTATGCAGTATAAACTTGATACACTTCAACTCCTACAGACCCAACTGGGGACATGTAACACAATTTGAGAAACTTAGCTTTCTCAGTTGCAATTTTTTCTAACATCAGAAAGAATCAAAACTAATATCACAGAATTTACGCTTCCCTGATGATCCTGTAGTGAGCAAAAGGTAGAGTTAATTCTAGATCAAATCTGACATCATTCTCACTGAAACTGTTGTAACTCTGAAAATATTTGTGTTAAATGTCCCCAGTTGGGTCAGTGTAAGTCGGTGTACAAGTCTTTCTCTATTGTGTTTACATAATTGAAATTGACATTATGTTTCAGGTATTTCTTCAGGGCTTGAAATTTGATTGTTTTCACTGCACCTGTTGTTTCAAATTTACATTGTGCAATAACAGCTCAAGTGATTTGCCATTTATTCTATCCTGTTCACGTGCTGCACATGCATGGTGTTCAGGGCTTAAATTTTATTTATTTTGCGAGAATCCACACACGAAACCAAATGGTAGTATTGTATTATCTGGAAGTGATTTTGCGAGAATCTTTATGAGAATCGGATTCTGGATTCTCATTGAAATTTAAGCCCTGGTGTTTGGCTTATTGTGTCAGTGTTGTTTTCAACAAAGGGTTGGATTTTATGTAAAATATCTCAATTATTTTTTAATAAAGGCCAAAGAAATTTAACATTGCGCATAACTGCTTGAGCAAGTTGTGTAGATTGTAGGATGACTTGTTAAAAATAGAATGGGACAATTCGCCTAGTCATTCTATTAATTTTTGTGTGAAAAAAAAGATAGTTGCTTTTTTTTTTCTTTGTCTGTAATGCATCCATCCAAGAAACCACTGAAAACGATAATGGTATGTTGGAACTGGATGAAAGAGTTAGCCCTTATTAGAGGTAATAGTTATGGTTAAAGTTGTTTATCTGAAACCTGATCTAGAGGAGTCTACCATCTAGCACATCCTTTCTGTCAAATTATACCATCCTTATGTTGTCCTATTGACTCAACTTTGAAAAGTACCTCTTTGAGTCGGCAAAAAAACGAAAGATTTCTAATATATATCCTCAGTAAAACCTGTGATGGGAGAAGTATGAATTTCATCCCCTGATGACTGTAAAGGATCTAGGAAAGAACTCATCCTGTATTATGTCCGAAGTTTAAAAATTCCACCATGAAAATATGTTAAAATATCTTCTATAAATGCCTCCACTTAAGCCTTTATTTCCAAATCCAGCTCAATTAAGAACAGAGTGCCAGTTCATCGTATACAGGCTAAACTGGGGACATTTCACACTGATATAATTATATTTAAGCTAAGGCTCTTTCAATTTTTTCTTAACTCAATACACAATAAACTTTGTACACTTCAACCCCTATAGACTTAACTGGGGACATTTAACACATTTTGAGAAACTTAGCTATATCACTTCCCATTGTTTTCAGTGTCAAAATGAAGCAAATGTAACATAGCTAAGTTCATGACCACCTGTTGATCCTGTAGTGGGCAATATGTAGAGTTCATTCTAGTTCAAGTCTGAGATCATTCAAATAATTCAAACTGAAGTTGTCACATCTCAGAGAATAATTGTGTTTTATGTCTCCAGTTGGGCTGGCAAAAGTTAGTGTACAAATCACCCTGTACTGAGTTGACATAATTGAAATTAACATATTTCAGGTATTTATACTCTAAAAAAATATACATGCTGCATTTTTTCTTTACAGATAAGACATCCATCCCTGAAACAATTGAAAACCATGATGGTATGTTGGAACCAGATGAAACAGTTTGCCCTTCCATTGAAGGTAATATTTATTGTTAAAGTTGGCTATCTGAAACCTCATCTAGGGGCTTTTTACAGTCTTGCACATTTTTTATGTGAAAGTATGCCATCCTTATGTTATCCTATTGACTCAGCTTGAAAAAGTATTGGTTTGAGTCTGTGCAAAAAACTGAATGTCGCTCGGGGCTTTTGAAGGATTTCTATTATATGTCCTCTTTAATACCTTAGATGGGAGTAATATGGATTTCCTCCTTTCATGACTGAAGGATTGAAGAAAAAACTTATCCTGTATTATGTCAGAAGTTTCAAAATGACACTGAAAACATGTGAAAATATTTTCTTTAAATGCCTTCATTTAAGCCTATATTCCCAAATCCAGCTTGAGAACATATTTACAATCCATCCTCTGCGGGTTAAACTGGGGACGTTTAACACTGATATATTTACACTAAGTCTCTTCCAATTTTCTCTTAAAACTCTATGCTATGCAGTATAAACTTGATACACTTCAACTCCTACAGACACAACTGGGGACATATAACACAATTTGAGAAACTTTTTCTAACATCAGAAAGAATCGAAACTAAGAACACAGAATTTACGCTTCCCTGATGATCCTGTAGTGAGCAAAGGGTATAGTCAATTCGAGATCCAATCTGACATAATTCCCACTGAAACTGTCGTAACTCTGAAAATAATTTGTGTTAAATGTCCCCAGTTGGGTCGGTGAAGGTCAGTGTACAAATCTTTCTGTATTGTGTTTAGATAATTGAAATTGACATTATGTTTCACGTATTTCTTCAGGGCTTGAAATTTGATCGTTTTTACAGCACCTGTTGTTTCAAATTTACATTGTGCTATAATAGCTCAAGTGATTTGCCGTTTGTCATGTCCTGTTTACGTGCTGCACATGCATGGTGTTCTGGGCTTAAATTTTATTATATTTTGCGAGAATCCACACTCGAAACCAAATAGTAGTTTTGTATTATCTGGAAGTGATTTTGCGTGAATCTTCATGAGAATTGGATTCTAGATTCTCATTGAAATTTAAGCCCTGGTGTTTGTAGCTTATTGTGCCAGTGTTTTCAACAAAGGTTGGAATTTATCTAAAATATCTCAATTATTTTTTAATAAAGGCCAAAGAAATTTAACATTGCGCATAACTGCTTGAGCAAGTTGTGTAGATTGTGGGATGACTTCTTAAAAATAGAATGGGACAATTCGCCTAGTCATTCTATTAATTTTTTGTGAAAAAAAAGATAGTTGCTTTTTTTTCTTTATCGATAATGCATCCATCCAAGATACCACTGAAAACGATAATGGTATGTTGGAACTGGATGAAAGAGTTAGCCCTTATTAGAGGTAATAATTATGGTTAAAGTTGTTTATCTGAAACCTGATCTAGAGGAGTTTACCATCTACCAAATCCTTTCTGTCAAATTATGCCATCCTTATGTTGTCCTATTGACTCAACTTTGAAAAGTGCCTCTTTGAGTTGGCAAAAAAACGAAAGATTTCTATTACATATCCTCAGTAAAACCTGTGATGGGAGAAGTATGAATTTCATCCCCTGATGACTAAAGGATCTAGGAAAGAACTCATCCTGTATTATATCAGAGTTTCAAAATTGCACTATGAAAATATGTTAAAATATCTTTTATAAATGCCTCCACTTAAGCCTTCATTTCCAAATCCAGCTCAATTAAGAGCCGAGTGCCAGTTCATCGTATACAGGCTAAACTGGGGACATTTCACACTGATATATTTAAGCTAAGGCTCTTTCAATTTTTATTTAACTCAATGCACAATAAACTTTGTACACTTCAACCCCTACAGACTTAAATGGGGACATTTAACACATTTTGAGAAACTTAAGCTATATCACTTCTCATTGTTTTCAGTGTCAAAAAGAAGCAAATCTAACATAGCTAAGTTCATGGCCGCCTGTTGATTCTGTAGTGGGCAATGTGTAGAGTTGATTCTAGATCAAGTCTGAGATGTTTCAAATAATTCAAACTGAAGTTGTCACATCTCAGAGAATAATTGTTTTATGTCCCCAGTTGGGCTGGCAAAGGTCAGTGTTCAAATCGTCCTGTAGTGAGTTTACATAATTGAAATTAACATTATATTTCAGGTATTTATATTCTGTAAAAAAATAGTTGCTGCATTTTTAGCTCAACTTGACAAAGTCAAGCTGAGCTGTTGCCATCACTTGTCGTCCATCGACGTACGTACGTACGTACGTTAGTATGTACGTCCACAATTTCCTTTGGCCCACCTCACAGGTTGCATTTATGATCAGATTGCTTTGAAACTTGGTATGCTTGGTGACCTCTAGATGGGAGCTATCGACTTTTTTCAATTTCCGTCAAAAAATGTTGCCACGGCCATCGTTATTAGAAGTTAGTTTAGTCAAACCTCAGTATTTCCATTTGGCACACCCTACAGGGCACATTTATGATTGGATCGCTTTGAAACTTGGTATGCTTGTTGGGGTAACCTCTAGATGGGAGCTATCGATTTTCTTCAATTTCCGTCAAAAAATGTTGTCGCGGCCAACATTCTTAGAACTTCGTTTAGTCAGAAGACCTCAATATTTCCCGTTGGCACCCCCTACAGGGCACATTTATGATCGGATTGGTTTGAAACCTGGCATGCTTGTTTAGGGTGACTTCTAGATGGGAGCTGTCTATTTTCTTCAATTTCCATCAACAAATGTCGCGACCAACATTCTTAGAACTTGGTTTAGTCAGAAGACCTCAATATTTCCCTTTGGCACGCCCTACAGGGCACATTTATGATCGGACTGCTTTGAACCCTGGTATGCTTGTTTGGGGTGACCTCTAGATGGGAGCGGTCAATTTTCTTTCATTTCCGTCAAAAAATGTTTCCGCGGCCAACATTCTTAGAACTTAGTTTAGTCAGACCTCAATATTTCCCTTTGGCACACCCTACAGGGTACATTTATGATTGGATTGCTTTGAAACCTGGCATGCTTGTTTTGGGTGACCTCTAAATGGAAGCTGTCGATTTTCTTCCATTTCGGTCGAAAAATGTTTCCGCGGCCAACGTTCTTAGAACTTAGTTTAGTCAGACCTCAATATTTCCCTTTGGCACACCCTACAGGGCACATTTATGATCAGAGTGCTTTGAAACCTGGCATGCTTGTTTGGGGTGACCTCTAGATGGGAGCTATCAATTTTCTTCCATTTCTGTCCGTCAAAATATGTTGCCGCTGGCAACGATCTTTGAACTTAGTTTAGTCAGGCATCAATATATTCCTTTGGCATGCCATAAAGGGCACATTTATGATCAGATCGGTTTGAAACTTTGTATGCTTGTTTGGGGTTACCTTTAGATTGGAGCAATCAATTTTCATCAAAAAATGTTGCCACTGGCAATGACCTTCGATGAACTTAATAAAAACTTAGTGCAGTTAAGCATCAATATTTCCCTTCGACACACCCTGCAGGTTACATTTATGATTGGATCGCTTGCAGACTCGGTGTGCTTGTGTGGGGTGACATCTATATGGGAGCTGTCGATTTTCTTCCATTTCTGTCAAAAAATGTTGCCGCTGACCTTTGAACTTAGTTTAGTCTGACCTCAATATTTCCCTTATACACACCCTTTAGGGCACATTTACGATCATATCACTTTGAAACTTGGTATGTGTGTTCGAGGTGACCTCTATATGTGAGCTATTGCTCCTTTTTCATTTCCATAAAAAATTATTGTCGTTATCACCAGCCTTTGAACTTACTGCATTTGTGCATCAACTTATCCCTTTTGCCCTCTCTGCAGGGTATATTTATGAATTTCCATAAAAAAAAACCCAAAAAACTATTGCCACAAGCAATGACCTTCTACTTAGTGCATTTGTGCATTAACATCTTCCTTTGGCATGCCTCCGAGGGCACATTCATTATCAGGTTGTTTTGAAACTTTGCAAGCTTATGCAGGGTGACAAAGATAGGAGCTATTGAATTTCTTTTCATTTCCATCAAAAACTGTTGCTGTTAGCAACAATCTTTGAATTTATTGCATTTGTGCATCAACATTCTTTGACATGGCCTGCAGGTCACATTTATCATAGGATTGTTTTTGAACTTGGTGTGCTTATTAGGCAAGACGTTCAGATAAGAGCTATTGATTAGCATTCATTTCTGTGAAAAAAGTTGCCATTTACAATAACCTCTGAACATACTGCATTTGTGTATCAACATTCTTCCTTTAGCCAGTCTTACAGTTTACATTTAAAAATGCATGGATTACTCTGATGTTGTGCACACACAATGCTGTTATGTTGAAATTTCATCAAATAACATTGGTACCAAGGATCTTCAATTTTGCCATTTCATTTATAACTTAACAAGTTCAAGTTTGTCAAGTTGAGCTACAGTGTCATTGACACTTTCATTTCCTTACAGATAAGACATCCATCCCTGAAACAATTGAAAACCATGATGGTATCTTGGAACCCAATGAAACAGTTAGCACTTCCATTGAAGGTAATATTTATTGTTAAAGTTGGCTATCTGAAACCTCATCTGGGGGCTTTTTACAGTCTTTCACATTTTTTTATGTGAATGTATGCCATCCTTATGTTGTCCTGTTGACTCAGCTTGACAAAGTATTGGTTTGAGTCCGTGCAAAAAACTGAACGTCACTCGGGGCTTTTTGAAGGATTTCTATTATATGTCCTCTTTAATACCTTAGATGGGAGAAATATGGATTTCATCCTTTCATGACTGAAGGATCGAAGAAACAATTTATCCTGTATTATGTCCGAAGTTTCAAAATCACACTGAAAACATGTGAAAATATTTTCTTTAAATGCCTTCAGTTAAGCCTATATTCCCAAATCCAGCTTGAGAACATATTTACAGTCCATCCTCTGTGGGCTAAACTGGGGACGTTTAACACTGATATATTTACACTAAGTCTCTTCCAATTTTCTCTTAAAACTCAATGCAGTATAAACTTTATACACTTCAACTCCTACAGACCCAACTGGGGACATGTAACACAATTTGAGAAACTTTGCTTTCTCAGTTGCAATTTTTTCTAACATCAGAATGAATCAAAACTAACATCACAGAATTTACGCTTCCCTGATGATGCTGTAGTGAGCAAAGGGTATACTCAATTCGAGATCAAATCTGACATCATTCTCACTGAAACTGTTGTAACTCTGAAAATATTTGTGTTAAATGTCCCCAGTTGGGTCGGTGTAAGTCGGTGTACAAGTCTTTCTATATTGTGTTTACATAATTGAAATTGACATTATGTTTCAGGTATTTCTTCAGGGCTTGAAATTTGATTGTTTTCACAGCACCTGTTGTTTCAAATTTACATTGTGCAATAACAGCTCAAGTGATTTGCCATTTATCCTATCCTGTTTACGTGCTGCACATGCATGGTGTTCAGGGCTTAAATTTTATTTATTTTGCGAGAATCCACACCCGAAACCATATAGTAGTATTGTATTATCTGGAAGTGATTTTGCGAGAATCTTTATGAGAATCGGATTCTGGATTCTCGTTGAAATTTAAGCCCTGGTGTTTGGCTTATTGTGTCAGTGTTGTTTTCAACAAAGGGTAGGAATTGATGTAAAATATCTCAATTATTTTTTAATCAAGGCCAAAGAAATTTAACATTGCGCATAACTGCTTGAGCAAGTTGTGTAGATTGTAGGGTGACTTGTTAAAGATAGAATGGGACAATTCGCCTAGTCATTCTATTAATTTTTGTGTGAAAAAAAAGATAGTTGCTTTTTTTTTTTCTTTTTTGGTAATGCATCCATCCAAGATACCCTTGAAAACGATAATGGTATGTTGGAACTGGATGAAAGAGTTAGCCCTTATTAGAGGTAATAATTATGGTTAAAGTTGTTTATCTGAAACCTGATCTAGAGGAATTTACCATCTACCACATCCTTTCTGTCAAATTATGCCATCCTTATGTTGTCCTATTGACTCAACTTTGAAAAGTACCTCTTTGAGTCGGCAAAAAACAAAAGATTTCTATTATATATTCTCAGTAAAACCTGTGATGGGAGAAGTATGGACTTTATCCTCTGATGACTGTAAAGGATCTAGGAAAGAACTCATCCTGTATTATGTCCGAAGTTTAAAAATTCCACTATGAAAATATGTTAAAATATCTTCTATAAATGCCTCCACTTGAGCCTTTATTTCCACATCCTGCTCAGTTGAGAACAGAGTGCCAGTTCATCGTATACAGGCTAAACTGGGGACATTTCACACTATATATTTAAGCTAAGGCTCTTTCAATTTTTTCTTAACTCAATGCACAATAAACTTTGTACACTTGAACAACCCCTACAGACTTAACTGGGGACATGTAACTCATTTTGAGAAACTTAGCTATATCACTTCCTGTTTTTATACGCCCGTTTGAAAAACGGGACGTATTATAGTATGGCGTTGTCCGTCCGTCCGTCTGTTGGGTTTCCGGATGATAACTTTAGTATTTGTTTTCCGATCGGCTCCAAATGTGGTATGTGGTTCGATCACAACAAAATACAGGACAAGTTCGAATATGGGGTCGGTCCGAACATTTTTCGCCTGAATTATGGCCCCAGTTGGACTTAGAATTCGTCAAATATTTGGTTTCCGGATGATAACTTTAGTATTTGTTTCCCGATCGGCTCCAAATTTGGTATGTGGTTTAATCACAACAAAATACAGGTCAAGTTCGAATATGGGGTCGGTCTGAACAATTTTTGCCTGAATTATGGCCCCTGTTGGACTTAGAATTCGTCAAATATTTGGTTTCCGGATGATAACTTTAGTATTTGTTTTCCGATCGGCTCCAAACTTGGTATGTGGTTTAATCACAACAAAATACAGGTCAAGTTCGAATATGCGGTCGGTCTAAACAATTTTTGCCTGAATTATGGCCCCTGTTGGACTTAGAATTCTTCGTCAAATATTTGGTTTCTGGATGATAACTTTAGTATTTGTTTTTCGATTGGCTTCAAACTTGTTAGTCTTTTTCTCAAATGACTGAAAAATTTAGTCATTTCACAAAATCACTGATTTCAAAGTCTGACCATAACATATATATATATGCCAGTATAAATTTCTCGCACTCTAAAAAAATTGCAAATGTGTTAAAATGGTACAATTTGAACAGTTCACGGGCGTATGATGCAATGCCCAGCGGTGCTCTTGTTTCTAGTGTCAGAAAGAAGCAAATGTAACATAGCTAAGTTCATGACCCCCTGTTGATTCTGTAGTGGACAGAGTGTAGAATAGTTGATTCTAGATCAAGTCTGAGATGATTCAAATAATTCAAACTGAAGTTGTCACATCTCCGAGAATATTTGTGTTTTATGTCCCCAGTTGGGCTGGCAAACGTTAGTGTACAAATCACCCTGTACTGAGTTGACATAATTGAAATTAACATTATATTTCAGGTATTTATACTCTAAAAAAATATAGTTGCTGCATTTTTTCTTACAGATAAGATATCCATCCCTGAAACAATTGAAACCCATGATGGTATGTTGGAACCCGATGAAACAGTTTGCCCTTCCATTGAAGGTAATATTTATTGTTAAAGTTGGCTATCTGAAACCTCATCTAGGGGCTTTTTACAGTCTTGACATTTTTTATGTGAAAGTATGCCATCCTTATGTTATCCTATTGACTCAGCTTGAAAATGTATTGGTTTGAGTCTGTGCAAAACCTGAATGTCGCTTGAGGCTTTTTGAAGGATTTCTATTACATGTCCTCTTTAAGACCTTTGATGGAAGAAATATGGATTTCATGCTTTCAAGACTGAAGGATCGAAGAAAAAACTTATCCTGTATTATGTCAGAAATTTCAAAATGACACTGAACACATGTGAAAATATTTTTTTTTAAATGCCTTCAGTTAAGCCTATATTCCCAAATCCAGCTAGAGAAGAGATTTACAGTCCATCCTCTACGGGCTAAACTGGGGACATTTGACACGGATATATTAAAGCTAACGATCTTTCAATTTTTTCTTAAAACTCCATGCAGTATAAACTTTATTCAGTTCAACTCCTACAGACCCAACTGGGGACATGTAACACAATTTGAGAAACACAGCTTTATCAGTTGCATTTTTTTCTAACATCAGAAAGAATCAAAACTAACATCACAGAATTTACGCTTCCCTGATGATCCTGTAGTGAGCAAAAGGTAGAGTTAATTCTAGATCAAATCTGACATCATTCTCACTGAAACTGTTGTAACTCTGAACATATTTGTGTTAAATGTCCCCAGTTATTTAGCCGCTTCCAATGATATCCATATTTGTATGATTTTGTTGCAAAACAGTCCAGATATTCAATGCTGTAGGGGCTCTGCATGTGTTAATTTTCTGGGCAGTTTTGGGCAATTTGTTTGGTAAAGGGTTAATACGTGTGATGGGAGAAATATGGATTTCATCATTTGATGACTAAAGGATCGTGGAAAAAACTCATCCTGTATTATGTCAGAAGTTTCAAAATGACACTGAAAACATGTGAAAATATTTTCTTTAAATGCCTCCAGTTAAGCCTATATTCCCAAATCCAGCTTGAGAACAGATTTACAGTCCATCCTCTGGGCTAAACTGGGGACATTTAACACTGATATATTTAACTAAGAATCTTTCAAGTTTCTCTTAAAACTCGATGTAGTATAAAATTTGTACACTTCAACCCCCACAGACTCAACTGGAAACATAGAACACAATTTTAGAAACACAGCTATTTCAACTGTAAAGGATCTAGGAAAGAACTCATCTTGTACTATGTCAGAAGTTTCAACATGACACTGAAAACATGTAAAAATATTTTCTCTAAATGTCTCCAGTTAGGCTTATATTGTCAAATCCAGCTCGATTGAGAATAGATTTACAGTCCCATTCTTTAGGGGCTGAACTGGGGCATTTAATACTGACATATTTGAGCTAAGACTCTTTCAATTTTCTCTTAAAACTCCATGCAGTATAAACTTTGTACACTTGAACCTCCTACAGACCCAACTGGGGACATATAACACAATTTGAGAAATACAGCTTTATCAGTTGCAATTTTTTCCATCGTCAGAAAGAATCAAAACTAATATCACAGAATTTACGCTTCCCTGATGATCCTGTAGTGAGCAAAGGGTAGAGTTAATTCTAGATAAAATCTGACATAATTCTCACTGAAACTGTTGTATTTCTGAAAATATTTGTGTTAAATGTCCCCAGTTGGGTCGGTGAAGGTCAGTCAGTGTACAAATCTCTCTGTATTGTGTTTAGATAATTGAAATTGACATTATGTTTGGGTTATTTCTTCAGGGCTTGAAATTTGATTGTTTTCACAGCACCTGTTGTTTCAAATTTGCATTGTGCTATAACAGCTCTAGTGATTTGCCATTTGTCCTGTCCTGTTTACGTGCTGTACATGCATGGTATTCAGGGCTTAAATTTCATGATATTTTGCGAGAATCCACACACGTAACCAAATAGTAGTATGTATTTCTGGAAGTGATTTTGCGAGAATCTTTATGAGAATCAAGATTCTGGATTCTCATTGCAATTTAAGCCCTGGTGTTTGTGGCTTATTGTGCCAGTGTTGTTTTCAACAAAGGGTTGAAATTTATCTAAAATATCTAAATTATTTTTTAATAGAAGCCAAAGAAATTTAACTTTGTGCATAACTTCTTGAGCAAGTTGTGTAGATTGTGGAATGTTTTTTTTGTCAAATTATGCCATCCTTATGTTGTCCTATTGACTCAACTTTGAAAAGTACCTCTTTGAGTCGGCAAAAAACGAAAAATCGCTTGGGGCTTTTTGAAAGATTTCTATTATATATCCTCAGTAAAACCTGTGATGGGAGAAGTATGAACTTCATCCTCTGATGACTGTAAAAGATCTAGGAAAGAACTCATCCTGTATTATGTTAGAAGTTTAAAAATTCCACTATGAAAATATGTTAAAATATCGACTATAAATGCCTCCACTTATTTCCAAATCCAGCTCAATTGAGAACAGAGTGCCAGTTCATCGTATACAGGTTAAACTGGGGACATTTCACACTGATATGTTTAAGCTTTTTTTTTTTTTAACTCAATGCACAATAAACTTGGTACACTTCAACCCCTACAGACTTAACTGGGGACATTTAAGATATTTTGAGAAACTTAGCTCTTTCACTTCCCATTGTTTCCAGTGTCAGAAAGAAACAAATCTAACATAGCCAAGTTCATGACCGGTCACCTGTTGATCCTGTAGTGGGCAATGTGTAGAGTTGATTCTAGATCAAGTCTGAGATGATTCAAATAATTCAAACTGAAGTTGTCACATCTCAGAGAATATTTGTGTTATATGTCCCCATTTGGGATGGCAAAGGTCGGTGTACAAATCACCCTGTACCGAGTTGACATAATTAATCCCCCACGTTGAAACTGCGAGGGACTTATGCGTTGCACTCCGTCTGTCCATCAGTCTGTCAGTCCATCCATCTGTTCACCTGTTACCACCAATATCTCGGAAGTGCCTTGATGGATTTGCTTCAAATTGTCAGATATGATGGGGACTGGTGAACACTTGATGAACATAATTTTTATTCCGAAAAAAAAAAATGGCTGCCTGGCAGCCATTTTTGTCTGAAATTGTGAACAATTGGTTATCTGCTCAGAACTTATGACCGATGCATCCGATTTTGATTATTTTTGGTATGGAAGTCTATCAGCATATGATGAATAACATATCGTACAGGTTTTTGTCTTGTGCATAAATTATGCAAATTAGCTGCGCTCAACTTCTTTTTAGCAGCAATATTTTTGTTTTGTCGAATGTTGTGCCCTGTCACCACCTGTATCTCAGAAGTGCCATGATGCATTCGATTCAAATTTTCAGATATGATGGGGACTGTGAACTCTTGATGCACGTGAATTTTTTTCCCCCAAAAATGAAAAATTGCTGTCCGGTGGCCATTTTTGTCGGAAATTGTGCACATAATTGCCTGTTACCGCCTGTACCTCAGAAGTGCCATGGTGCATTTGATTCAGTTTTTCAAATATGATGGGGACTGGTGAACTCTTGATGCACGTGAATTTTTCCCCCCCCAAATGAAAAATGGCTGTCCGGTGACCATTTTTGTTGGAAATTGAGCATAATCGCATGTTACCACCTGAATCTCAGAAGTGCTTTGATGCATTTGACTCAAATTTTCAGATATGATGGGGACTGGTGAACTCTTGATGCGCATACATTTTCTTTTACGAAAAAAATTAACGAATGGCTGCATGGCCATTTTAGTCAGAAATTGTGCATACCGTGGGGGACGATTATCTTATCGCGGACGATCAGAGTTTGCACTTGTTAAAATTAACATATTTCAGGTATTTATATTCTTTAAAAAAAAATAGTTGCTGCATTTTTTCTTTACAGATAAGACATCAAACCCTGAAACAATTGAAAACCATGATGGTATGTTGGAATCCGATGAAACAGTTGGCCCTTCCATTAAAGGTAATATTTATGGTTGATGTTGGCTATTTGAAATCTGATCTAGGGGCTTTTTACAGTCTTGCACGTTCTTTATGTGAAAGTATGCCATCCGTATGTTGTCCTATTGACTCGGCTTGAAAAAGTACTGCTTTGAGTCTGTGCAAAAAACTGACAGTCACTTGGGGCTATTTCAAAGATTTCTACTATATGTGATGGGAGAAATATGGATTTCATCCTTTGATGACTAAAGGATTGAGGAAAAAATTTTTCCTGTATTATGCCAGAAGTTTCAAAATGACACTGAAAACATGTGAAAATATTTTCTTTAAATGACCCCAGTCAAGCCTATATTCCCAAATCTAGCTTAATTGAGAACAGATTTACAGTCCATCCTCTACAGGCTAAACTGGGGATATTTAACACTGATATGTTTAAGCTAAGCATCTTTCAATTTTCTCATAAAACTCAATGCAGTATAAAATTTATACACTTCCAAGCCCCCACAGACTCAACTGGAAACATAGAACACAATTTTAGAAACGCAGCTATTTCAAGTGTAAAGGATCTAGGAAAGAACTCATCTTGTACTATGTCAGAAGTTTCAAAAAGACACTGAAAACATGTAAAAATATTTTCTTTAAATGTCTCCAGTTAAGCTTATATTGTCAAATCAAGCTCGATTGAGAAAGATTTACAGACCATTCTCTACGGGATAAACTGGAGACATTTAACACTGACATATTTAAGCTAAGACTCTTTCAATTTTCTCTTAAAACTCAATGCAGTATAAACTTTATACACTTCCAACTCCTACAGACCCAACTGGGGACATATAACACAATTTGAGAAACACAGCTTTATCAGTTGCAATTTTTTCCAACGTCAGAAAGAATCAAAACTAATATCACATTATGCTTCCCTGATGATCCTGTAGTGAGCAAAAGGTAGAGTTTATTCTAGATCAAATCTGACATAATTCTCACTGAAACTGTCGTAACTCTGAAAATATTTGTGTTAAATGTCCCCAGTTGGGTCGGTGTATGAACAAGGGAAGGAGAAACACTCAAAATTGAGCAAAAACTGGTCCGAAATGACCCGGGTCGAGTCTCAAGGGAGCACCCGAACCAATGTCCAAATCTCATTCAAGAAGTGACAACTGCCGGTGCTCATGCACGAAGCCATCCCCTTCATTCCCACGTTTCCCAAGTTGGCGGTTGAAACGTTTGACTCATCAAGTCGAAAAATTTTTTTTTTTTGAGGAAATGTAGCTTCTGAAGCTAGAGCAGGCTGTGGGTTAGCTTACAATTTATGGGCACCTACAAGTGCAATCTAGAAATTGAAAGTCTGGGGTGTTCAGTTTATTTTTTATCTCACCTGACTTTCAGTCAGGAGAGCTATAGTGATCACTCATCGTCCGTCGTCCGTGAACATGGTGTTTGCGTCTTCTCCCAAACCGCTGAACCAATTTAATTCATATTTGAGATAATAGTTTGTCA
Source organism: Pictodentalium vernedei (assembly GCA_031216915.1). Lineage (NCBI taxonomy): Eukaryota > Metazoa > Mollusca > Scaphopoda > Dentaliida > Dentaliidae > Pictodentalium > Pictodentalium vernedei. The sequence continues at coordinate 39,839,467 of CM062296.1, forward strand.
TGACATCGCAATTTGATTTTATTCAAATCAAGTTGCCTCGCCCCTTGGTAGGGCCACACCCAAAAAGTGTGCTGAAATCTTAAAAAATCTTCTCATGAACCAGCAGTAGCAGAGACATGATATTGGTGTGCAGCTTCCTTTTGAGGTGTAGACTCAGGTTTGTTCAAGAGAAGTTTGATGGGCTATATTTGGACGTCGTTATGGGAGGGGCAAAATTTTTGGCCCAGCCCAAAATTTCTATTTTCCGAACCAAGAGGCTGATTTGAACCAAATTTTAAGTGAGGGCTTATTTGGTCATAAGTACCTAATTTATGCCGAATTGTTTTTTCCCGTAACCCCGTGGGAACCACAGGAGCTAAAAATAGAAAAAAATTAAAACGCCCACATCTCCAAAACTTGAGAATTTTTATTTGGTGTGAAGCTTCCTTAGGGCCAACAGAAAGGATTGGTAAAAAAAAATTGCCATCGGTTTTATCATAGGGTACAGTTTCGGGACTTTGAAAAAGTGCCGAGTCAGCACTTTTTAACACTGTAGGCAATGGGAAAAACATTAAAAAGTCTTCTTCTCCAGCTCCAGCAGGCAGAATCTTTTGATATTTGGTATGCAACATTGTAGGGTAGATCTGATTCAAGTTTGTTCAAATCAGCCCCCTGGGTTTATATTTGGGCTCAGTATAGAAGCTCGAATTCGTACTTAGTGCATTTCAGGCAAATTTCTTTAAAAATCTTCTCCAGATCCAGCAGGCAGAATCTTGATATTTGGTATGCAACATTGTGGGGTGGATCTGATTCAAGTATGTTCAAATTGGCCCCCTGCAGGGCTTGCCTCGAGTAAAATGGTCGGGGCCTAAAAAAAGTCCCCCAGATGTTGAGGTCGGGGCCTGCTGGGGGCCTGAAAAAAAGTCCCCCAGATATTGAGGTCGGGCCTTCTGGGGTAATTTTATGTTGTTACATTCTTTCCAATGGCGACCTTAGTTGATTGCTTTTGCTTAGAAAAAAAAAATCCCGGGGATGAAACGACTTGGACCCATCATGTGGGTGCTGGACGTTTCGTACACAGACATTTTGGATTTTTTGTTGATAAAATGTTGGGACATTTCGTACATATTGTGGCATGTGGGGTGTGTATTTTCGATGCAAGGGTTGTCTCAAAGAAAAAATTTGAAAAACATTTCAGTTTACCGTTTAAATAATTTCAATCCATGAAAATTCCCAACAGCTTTGGATATTTCAGAAATGGAATGCGCCCCACCTCTCCACGTAGACACAGGTACACATTTTATTTTATTTCGTACATTTATTTTGACGGCAGTTTCTGTGTCTAGTGTTGCATTTATTCAGATGTTAGGATCGGATGTACCCGCGCATAGTATTGTGGGATTGAAGGTAATTCCCCCATTAGTTGACAAGCGTGCTTTCGAAGTCTCGTAAATGTGTTTGTTCTTTTTTTGTTTAATCTTGGGATTTTCTCAGTTTTCATGCGGATTTACATGGATGTTAATTCGAATCAGACAAAAACAGTTTGTATTATTATTTTATCTGTTATTTGCTGCTTCTTCTATTGTAATCACACTTGCGTGAATGAGACATGAATGGAAAAATTAATCTCGTAAAATCTCGTTGCCCAAACCTACCAACACTGAGATTTCGGGAGCCAAGACTGAAAAAAAAGTCGGGGCCGAAAAAAAATCCCCGAGAAGGGGCCTCTCGGGCCGGGGTCGATCGGCCTCGACTCAAGGCAAGCCCTGCCCCCTGGATTCATATTTGGGCTCACTATAGAAGCTCGAATTCGGACTTGGTGCATTTCAGGCAAATTTCTTTAAAAATCTTCTTATCCAGATCCAGCAGGCAGAATCTTTTGATATTTGGTACGCAACATTGTGGGGTGGATCTGATTCAAGTTTGTTCAAATCGGCCCCCTGGATTCATATTTGGGGTCACTACAGAAGCCCGAATTCGAACTTTGTGCATTTCAGGCAAATTCTTAAAAAATCTTCTCCAGATCCAGCAGGCAGAATCTTTTGATATGTGGTATGCAACATTGTGAGGTGGATCTGATTTAAGTTTGTTTAAATCGGCCCCCTGGGTTCATATTTGGGCTCAGTATAGGAGCTCAAATTGCATTTCAGGCAAATTTCTTTGAAAATCTTCTCAAGATCAAAGCAGGCAGAATCTTTTGATATTGGGTATGCAGCATGCTTGGGGGGGGGGGGGGGGGGTGAGATTAAAGTTTGTTCAAGCCAAGTCCCTGAGTTCATATTTGGGCTCTCTGTGGTAGCCCGAATTATAACTTAGTTCAAAATGAGGAATTTTCTTTAAAAATCTTCTTCAGATCCAGCAGTCGGAGTGTTTTGATATTTAGGGGGGTGAGATTCAAGTTTGTTCAAGCCATGTCCCATGGAGTCTTCTGCTGTTTTACCTAGAACTTCTAGAGTTTTTGTCATAATGAAATAATTTTTAGCATACAGGTGTAGCAGCTTCAGATACATAACATATAATACAGGTTTTTTTCTCATGCATACGATGCAAGTTATTGGCATTTAATGTCATTTTCATGATCAGAACTGTTATGTTTGTTTTCAAGTCATACAACACAGGCTACAGGCTGCATTTCTTTACATAGCTTCACGAAACTTCATAAATGTGTTTCTTATAACAGTCAGATGAGAACGTCCCCTTTTGGAGCCGATCCGAAATTCAAGATGCCACCAGCGGCCATTTTGTTAAAAATGAATTTTTTAGGTATTTTTACCCAGAACATCCTGGAACATCTACAGTTTTTTGTCACAATGAAATAAATTTTAGCACACAGCAAAAGCATCATCAGTTATATAACATATAATACAGGTTTTTTTCTTATGCATATATTATGGGAGTTATTGGTGTTTAGTGTCATTTTAGTGGTCAGAACAGTTTTATTTGTTTTTAAATAATAAAACACAGGCTACAAGCCGCATTTCTTTACATAGCTTCACGAAACTTCACAAATATGTTTCTTATGCCCATCCGACAAGAACATTCCTTTTTTGAGCAGATGCGAAATTCAAGATGGCTGCCAAAGGTCATTTTGTTAAAAAAAATGGAGTTTTTCAGTATTTTACCCAGTACTTCTAGACCTTTTGTCACAATGAAAGATTTTTTTTAGCATGCAGGTGTAGCATTATCGGATACATACATACAACACGTTTTTTTTTCTCATGCATATACAATGGATGTTATTGGGGTTTAATGTCACTTTAATTTTTACATGTCTATTCCATTTGCTCAAAGGAAATGACTCCATACTGTTGTAGTTTCAAATGTCACATCACCCTTTATTTTCACTGTATCATTATTTTTTCAATTTCATTGTCCAAGTTGAGCTACAGTGTCATTGACACTTTCATTCTTGTTAGCTTTTTTCTTTTTGACAGATTTTGATTCTGCTAGCTCTGTGATTGTTGATTACACTGATGATGACAGCGACTATGATCCCGGATTTGATTATTCAACTTCAGATTATTCAGATAGTGACAATAGTATCAGTTCTGTAGAACATGCCAGTTTTTCAAACAATTCAGTTGTCTGCACAATTTCAAAACATGGTAGCCGTGAGAACCAAGTCCATGAAATTAGTAGTTCTGCAAATGTGCATAATGTTGAACTTGATTCAGAAGAAAATGGAACCGAAGTTGAGGAACCAAGAAAAGATATAACTGTCTGCATCACATCAAATCATGAACGTCGAAAATATGATAAAATTTTTTTTTGCATGTTCTGTAACATTGGCGTAGCTAAGCTACCAAGACATTTAAGGTGTCAACATAAATCTGAGGAAATAGTTCCAAAGTATGAAACAGAAACTGATCCGACAAAGAAAAAAGTTCTGTTGTTGAAAATTAGGAATCTTGGGATGCATTTACATAATTCTAAAGTTCTGCGAAATGGAACTGGGACATTACAAGTTTCATACAGAATGAAAAAAAATACTTCACCAAGTAAATACGTGCCATGTGAACATTGTTTGGGGTATTACAGTAAACGGGAACTTTGGATCCATTGTCGTAGATGCCCATGTGCTCCAACTAGCAATACAAAAAAGCTGAAGCCTGTTGCAAGTGGTAAACTTCTTTTGCCTTGTCCAGTTCAAACATCCAATATGCTCAAAAGTGTTTTGTCAACAATGAAAAATGATAATATTGGTCTCATTGTGAAAAAGGATCCTTTGATTATACAGTTTGGAGAGAAAGTGTTAATGAGAAAAGGAAACAATAAAGAACATCATCAGTATTTGAGAAATTCACTGAGAGAAATTGGTCGATTGGTGAATGCAGTCAGAGAATGTTGTAAAAATGAACAAATATCTGCAACTGATCTCATCTGTCCAAAAATGTTTAAGACTGTAACGCAAGCAGCCAAACAATTATCGGGGTATGACATAATGCCCGAATCTTCGAGTTCACCATCCTTTGTTTTAAAATTGGGACACTCAATGCACAAGTGTGCGAAAATCCTTAAAGGAAATGCATTACAAAATAGTGATAAGATTCAAAATCAGAAAGCCACTGATTTCATTCAACTATATGAAATGAACTGGTTCGATGAAGTTTCTGCTCAAGCTCTAGAAACATTAAACACTACAAAACGTAATAAGCAAATATTTCTTCCCTTAGTGAAAGATGTGCAGCTACTTATGGATCATGTGAAAGCTGTTGCAGAAGATGCCATCACATGCTTGAAAAAAGAAAGCAAAGACAAGAAACTCTGGACAATCCTTGCAGAAGCAAGTTTGACATACCTTCTAGTATTCAACAGACGAAGACAAGGAGAAGTGTCAAAGTTAAAAGTTAGTGAGTGGAATAACAGACATCTTAATGTAGAAGAAGATATGATGGAAGGACTTTCAGCATTTGAAATAAAACTATGTTAAACATTGGAAAGGGTTGAATTGAGGGGAAAAAGAGGAAGAAATGTTCCACTGCTTCTGACTCCCAATTTAGTAAACTGGGTTGAATTCCTTATTGAAATAAGAAACACAGTTGGGATTTCTGCTTCAAATGAATATGTGTTTGCAAGAGGTTATGCATCTGAGAACCATATCAGAGGTAGTGATTGCATGAAAACATTTAGTGAAAATTGTGGAGCACGGTTTCCAGAGCGCTTACGGTCTACAAAACTTCGAAAACATATCGGAACCATTTCACAAATTATGAGTTTAGCGGGGGAGGAATTCGCTAGAATTGTGCACTTGGTGATACCTTCCTGAAATTTGGCATGATGTAAGGGTAGGCATCAGAGATTTCAAAATCGATCGGCTACAAGTTGGCACCATCCTCTAGCCACCACTAGCAGCGAAATCCAAAATGGCCGCCAAGCGGATCGAAAAAAAGCTATTTTCGCCGATCGCACAACTGAAGCTCCAAACCTAACACCATACATGTGCTGTAATTGATGTGAATGATGGAGTGAAGCCCTTGGAACAAGTTGGGGGGAAGATTAATGGATAATGGGATCAGAATTTCCGTCGATGTGTGCGTCTGTGTGTCTGACTGTCAGTATGATCGTCCGTCCGTAGATAAATTAGTGTTGAATGTTTCTCGGGAATGCAATGGTCAAATGAACATGGTATGAGAGATTCCTGTCAACACATGAACAAGGGTACTCGATAGTATGCAGCAGTGGGGATACTTGGACATTTGATAATCCAATTAAAGTGACAGTCTATTCTCAACTTCCGGCATTTTCGATAGATTTATTTTCTAAGAAAATAAAACTATCAAATTTCTAGAGGAGTTCTGGTTCAATCTCAACACCATAGCGACACGTCTGCCAGCAAGGGCAGTGCTGGAATGAACTCGGGATGCATTAGTTCCCGTTGTTAATTATACAATGTTATCTTGCCAGTATAGAACATTGGCAAAATGGGACTAGAAGGGGTGAGTGTATGTTTGCAGTCATTCGAGGTACAGGAATATTTTTTGACTACAAGTAGTATTCTTCATTTTCGGCCAGTTAAGATGTGGTGTGTTCCAAGTCAGGATTAATGTTGCCGACACTTAATGCCCATCCCTCATGGTATGCTACTTTACCAGGGATATAGAGATATAGCCACCACTGGGAGCCAAAACATGACCTTTGATGTCGATGAGTGGTCGAAATGTTTTAGCGAATAACTTATCGAAATATGATCCGGTATGGCAATTTGATACCTTACGTTAGATTTATTAGATCAACTCAGGTATGGATTCATTGAGACATGAGTGCGCTACAAGATGAAGGATTTCCAAGTTGATTTGCTATGGAGTAGGAACTGACTAGTCACATGTGGCCTATGGCCAGAGAAAGACAAGGATACCATAGATGAACACACGGGTGAACGAAGGTATCAACTGTTGTACAGAGGCAAAATAGTTGGGGATATTGTATCATGCTATGCATGAATTAACACCGTCTTGTGCAGTAAATAACAGACTATTTTCCGAAATCTAAAACTGTATTCCTATACCCCGGACAATGTAGCAAGCCACATGGGATGAACATTTGTTAGCAAAATCAACTCAACTAGAAACATGACATGTGTTAACTGGCCGAAAATGGAAAAAAAAATACCAGAATAGGAGATGACTGGTCCTAACATGACAGTATACTACTCAATATTGTTACAACAGCCACCTTCACACTTACACAAAGGTGTGCACCTTAATCCAGCTTTCAAGCATTTGCAATTGCCCTTGCAGGCCTTGGCACAACTACAGTGGAGCATCAGTGCACATGCAGCACTTGCGTCTCCTAGGTGAGTCCAAAATGGGACCAGAATATTGAGACGTGGATTCCACTCCCATCCGTACTGTGATGGGTCTGGCACACATAAGTGTTTCTGCAGAGCACGATGCCAAATGAAAGATGACACAAGAATTACCCTTTTTACATGTTGATACAGAGCTGCTTTGGTGGGCGGGATGTTTTCCATAGACTTAAGGCCATGTGTGAACATATGCCGTCTCGCATCATTGACACGTGTACTGACACAACTGTTACTGTACATCTGTATGGTGAGTTTTTCGATATGCTGCATATGAGGGGAATCCTCTGAAAAGACTTGCGGATTCTCAGTCAATTCTATCATCATTTCAGTTGATGCGGGAAAATTCATCCATGCATTCCATCCTGTCTTCTTCCCAATGCCGAGCATGCTGGATGTTACATCACAACCTGTGAAGGCGTGGAAGAAAGTCAGGGCCTTACAGTAATCAGGTCCAAGTTGTGAAGCTATCTCATGAATTGGCATATCTTTATATGCCTTTCCAATTCCAAACCCAATCCACAGCTCACTGAGTCCAAGGTCACGGAATGTTGCGAAATGGTGCAAAGACAGAATGACGACATCAGAATCAACCGTGCGAAGAAAAGCTATTTTGTGACCTTGTGAGACTGCATGGTTGAGATGAAGCATCATGCGCGTGTCTGCTTCCTCGTGGTTCGATGGAGATATGTCACATAAGCTAACATCCTTATTGCATAGTACATATTCTCCTGATGTCGTTAACAACTGGTACTCGGATGTTGATGTTAATTTCAGCAGTTCAGCAGACAGGAACTTGAAAAATTCGTCTTTATTCTCACTAACTTTCAAGAATGCCTGCCAATTCTTCCCTTTAGGTAAAGGGACGTTCTCGGACACCCGTATCAACCTAACTGCTGTCTCACCGAGGCGTTTTGCTCGCGTCTGATTCTTCAAACTGCCTTCGGGGTAACAGTCATAGATCGCATCAACCCTTGTGGTGTTCGTGTTAATCAGAGATTCGATGTATGGCAATAATTGCAATCGAGCATATTCTCCAAACAGATCCGCTTTCTGTGGTTTGATTACATGGACTACAGCAGGCATATCCAAGATGACAACTGAAGCTTGTCTAGCTGCTGAATTCTTCCCTTGTGCAGGAATAGCTGGTAAACAATTGAGAATTTGAGATTTTGTCCCACTCCGTAGCTTACCTCTATCGGATAATGCTGGCGGATCACGTGCATTCTCGTGCATGAAAAACTCATCCATGTTTGAATCAGGCCGGGCTTGCAGTGAAACGAACATCTGGGTAACTATTGCGGCAGTTGCTTTACTTGACATGAGTTTGTCTCGGCCTTTGTCCAGGTTGGCTGGGGGTGGGTTAAGGAAGGTATATATATTTGCCTTGGGAATAACATCATTCAGGGGTACGGTGCATTCCACAAGCCTTTCCTTCAAGAAAGTGAAATATAAATGCTTGCCCCTTTCGGGTAATGACCGTAAACTCTTACTAACTTCGGGGTCCATATATTCACCAGTATCTAATGTCACCAGCTGACCACTAGTTTCATCATAAGGGTTGATAATGAGTCCCTGATTCACCAGATCGAGGAGAGATTTCAATTGATTCAGAAATTTTTTCTGCTCTGATACCGAACTTTCCGGGTGTTCCGTGTTATCTGATGATGTTGTGTGGAAACTTGCATATTCATACTCATCTATAACACGCAGAACTTCTGACCTTGAAAGCTCAATAACGACTTTCTCTTCAGCCTGGCCATAGAGACCTTTTGGACCACTGTCTTCTTTGAGTAGTTGGATACTATGTTCTTGGCTCTGATCTAAACCCATCATACTGAACTTCCTCTCACTACGCTGGACCACAAAATGGCCTTCCATGAATTTGTTGTGGATTGAAGGATGCCGCCTGGGTAGCTGAGACATGTCTCTCAGAAATACGGGGACCCACCGACAATAATTTGTATGTCCTAGGGCAAAAAAGTAACTGCACAACTCATCGATAGAACACAGTGTACCAGGCCAGTTACCGATTCGTTGGTTCCGAACGAATTGACAGCTTGTCAAGAGAAAGTTCCGAACGATTTCACCCCAATAGCGCGCAGTTGGAGATTGTGAAAGAATCCTCTGTTCCCACATTTCAAATGACTCATGGGGCCCAGTCTGCTGACAGTAAATCTCATAAGCATTCTTTCTGAGGATCTCAAGCCAAGCTAGAGTGAGAAGATATGCCTGTCGCGTCCTCTTGACATGTTTCCCACCAAGTAGGGATGATGCTACACCGGGTGTGAATATCTTTGCGAGGTGAAACATTCGCTCCCAACCAGAACCACCCATAAGCTTACCACCAGCTTCTTGGGTGCACATTTCAAGATGCAGGAATCCAATCATACACACCATTCGATCCTCACCTATCTCCTCTGGGAACAGCCATTGACATTTTTTCTGCCTGGCATACAACGGACAGTCACCTTCAATGACAGGTATCTGGCCGGGGTTTACGAAAGCAGTAGCTTCCCTGACCACATACATAGCATGCTTCTGCATACTGAGTGAGTCCGCTTTCTGCTCACTGAAAACAGGGAATACCCCAATAACTGCACGAGGTTTGACATTGTCTTGATCTTCATGTTTTGAAAAGAAGCCTGAAAAGGTCACAGGGACTTCATCAAGCTGCCAGCTGCCATCAACCTTCCCTTTATTGCTGATCTGTGACACATGAGACAACCAGTCATTCTCTCCCACGTTCAAATCTGCATATTCATTGGGCCGTACATTACATTCATCTGGAGATTCAAGCCTGATGTCCCCACCAAAGTCTTCAACGAAAGGAACAAATGCATAGTCGTCTGGGAGTTCAATTTGTGTGTCTTCTGGAACATCTAAACTCAGTGGTGGGGGATCAGTACCCACATTGTCCCTGCTCAGTTGACCAATGAGTGTGATGGACGTACCATGCATATCAGATCTACCAGATACATCAATGTTATCAGTGGTTCCTATCGAGAAAACATTACGTTTGCAGTTAGCTGGGACTACAACACCTTCGTTCTTGAACCGCAGTGAAACAGCTCTCGCGAAACTCCTGCGAACATCCATTACGCGATCATAAGAGACAGAGAGTCCCATTTGATGAAAATCTCTGATAAGATTTTTCATACGATCATGGGCATGCAACTTCAAACCCACATAAAGAGGCATTGGAGTTTCTCTGTCACGTCTCTGGTGAACATTTTGTGCATGTTCGGAGCGTTTCGCTGAATTGCTGATCAACATCTGTGAAATAGTACAAGCCACTCGAGTCTTGGCATTAACAGTCTCATCATCGCCTAAGTTCTGTATACTACATGTGCCCTCAAGTAGAACTCTAAGAAGAGTCAGGAGTGAGTTGGGTACAGGCTCGCTCAAGCAATAAGATGAAAATGATCCCGTGAAAGGAGCTTGAGATATGAGTATGTGTTTACGCAGAAGAAGACCCACATCAACTATCTTTTTTGCCTCTTCCTCAGACACTATACGAGTTAAAGATTCGGACAACAAGGAGCCAACTCGAAACCTACTTGAAATAAACACATCTCTACCCTGTGTGAAGGCGTCCCAGCCATCGCCCAATTTCTGCAACAAATGTTCTTTGAATCGAGTGGAATGTATTTCTTCACTAAGCCAATCAGAACCGACTTGCTTCAACCTCCGACTGTACAGATTCTTGAGATCGACAAGCTTCATCGCGGAATCGTTGTGTTCAACAAATGTTATGAGCTCTGCCATAACGAGAGGGTCATAGGGCAGGCCTGACGCGGAATGTTCGGCGTTCTTCGACTTTTTAGATTTAGCCGCTCGTGCTTCATTGGCAAGCTTACAATAACAGGTTTTGTGATAGTAAAGATCACTAGCAGCGGAATCAAATGCTGCATTGACCCGAGAAAAAACAACCCAGTTCTCGGCTTCCTTTGCCATAATTTTGAGTTTATTGTTATCAGACATTGATCTGCAAATAGGCTCACTGCTGTCACCTTCGCGTTTGTGACAATAAACACACTGGGGCAGTTTCCTGTCACAGCCAGATTCAAAACTTGTCCGTGTTCTTTTAGGACTCAGCGTGGAGCAGGATGCCACTGCCTCATTTCGCTCTCGCTTGTGTAGCACGCGCTGTACGATGTGAGTCCGAATACTGTCACGGCATGTCTTATGATATATTGCCTTATTCGTCAACAGTGACATCGACATACACTCATCACTCTCTCTCATCAAACAATCAATGGTCAAATTATATGGAAGCTCAACGCCATTATCTAGGAAGCGCGTTATGTCTTCCTCAATAGCTTTATAGGCGTCATGAAAACGAGATTCTCTATACGGACGCATCAATTTCTTGGAACTGTCTTGCTGGCAAAAGCAACAACGTTCCCAGTCAGTACTAGTCCGTACACGAAGAGGATTCTCACTCATTCTGTGAATGATTTTTGTGAACAATCGCGTTCTCGAATTAATTTCGACAGACAAATCAGAATTGCTTGCGGAATTACGCCAAACAAGAGATTGTATGGCAAAGAGACTGCTTCATAAAGAGCGTTGTTTCTCCGGGATCAGCGTCATTCAGGTTTGCCTGAATGACGCTGATCCCGGAGAAACAACGCTCTTTTCAAGTTCCAAGAAATTGATGCGTCCGTATAGAGAATCTCGTTTTATTCTACATCATCTCCCACGTCTGTTTCCAACACGTGCGTGGATCAGAGTTCACTTTCGCGCCCTTACAATCGGATGTATAGTCGGTAGACCGTCGAAAAGGAGGTTCCCTTCAGCCGCTGGCGGCCATTTTGGATTGTGCCGCTACTGGTCGCCACCGGTCGGTGTCAACTTGTAGCCGATCGTTTTTGAGAACCTCATAGCCTACACTAACAGTGTGCCAAATTTCAAGAAGGTATCACCAAGTGCACAATTCACCTGTATGTGACGAATTCCTCCCCCGCTAGTTTAAGAGAGAACGAATTGGACATTCTTGCTGACTTCATGGGTCATAATATCCAAGTGCATCGGGAATACTATCGTTTCCCACAACAAACTATGCAAATAGCCAAAGTGTCAAAACTTCTACTAGCTTTGGAAAATGGACAGTTGACAAGTTTAAAAGGGAAAACCTAGATGAAGTTATCGTTGAAAGTGAAGGTGAATAAAAATATCACATTACAACTCTCAGGTTTGATTTGCAGTAAATGGCAAAAGCACAATGGAATGCATAACATAGAAACAGTTGCCCAGGAGTGATTAGCCCATATAAAGTTTACTTTACTATATATGCATAAAATGTACGATCATTTGAATCTGAAGCCTTGTCATACATTGAAAATTTGAAATGTGAATTTACCAAGGTGTCTCATATTCAATCCTAGTGGGTTATTTCCCCTCATAATTTTGGTGGGAGGACTATCGCTGTCCAAAATTAAAGCTTTAGTTTGCCTCATACAATCGGAACAATTTAGTAGTTCAGTATTTCACTAGGGTAGCACCAGGGGCCGAAATACAGCCCCATACCCAATAAAAAATTTGCACATTTTTTCCCAATTTCCAAATACAAATTTCCGATCACTGACCAACATTATTTCTAAAAAATGATTCCAATAAAAGTACAAATGAATATCTGCTGCATTTCCATGCCAACAACCTTTCTTTTATACAATACCATACTAAAGTGACATCACAAGAGGATAAAGGGGCCAGAAAAGAACAAATCAACTGTATGTTTCATAATATTACAATTATAAAACAAAAAGTGTTCACTACAAAGTATTTGTGCATTTTTTGAAAATTCCCAATTTTGATTTTATGACAAGTTTTTTCCTAATCTGTAGGGACCCAGCCACATTCCCAAAATAGCTGGTTAAAACCCTGACGTTAGCTGCGGTGAAAACACGTGTCAAATTAAATATGTGTTTGATCTGATATTTTTACAGGAATTATAGCTCTTTCCGAAGTAGAATTTTCACAATTTTATTTTGTCTGTTTGAAAACCTCAGTTTGCCTCAATTAATTAGTCCCCCATGGTGAAACCGTGATGGACTTATGCGTTGCACTCCATCTGCCTGTCAGTCCGTCTGTCATTCCCTCTGTCCACCTGTTATCACCTATATCTCGGAAGTGCCTTGATGCATTTGATTCAAATTTTCAGATATGATGGGGACTGGTGAACACTTGATGCACATAAATTTTTGTTCGAAAAAAAAATGAAAAATGGCTGCCTGGCGGCCATTTTTGTCGGAAATTGTGAATAATTGGTTATATGCTCGGAACTTTTGACCAATGCATCCGATTTTGATTATTTTTGGTATCGGCATAAGATGAATAACATATAATACAGGTTTTTGTCTTGTGCATAAAGTATGCAAATTAGCAACGCTCAACTTCTTTTTAGGTGCAAAATTTTTGTTTGGTCGAATGTTGTGCCCTGTTCAAATTTTCTGATATGATGGGGACTGGTGAACTCATGATGCACGTAAAACAAATTTCCTAAAAAATTGAAAAATGGCCGTCTGGCGGCCATTTTTGCTGGAAATTGTGCATATTCGCCTGTTACCACCTGTATCTCGGAAGTGCCTTGATACATTTGATTCAAATTTTCCGATATGATGGGGACTGGTGAATTCTCGATGCACATAAATTTTTTTACTAAAAAAATTAACAAATGGCCACCTGGCCATTTTTGTCAGAAATTGTGCATACCGTGGGGGACGATTATCTTATCGTGGGCGATCAGAGTTTGCACTTGTTGAAATTGCATTTGGTTCTTCTTGTCACTGAGAAAAGAGAACAGAAATTTTTATCTTTGTGGCTACAGCGTATATACATTCGATTAGAGATCAGTATATCTAATGATTGTCAATATTCACTTGCTAGAAAATGTCGAAAACTCTCGGTACAGAACAACTAATTTTTGCAATTGAAAAAATAAGACTCTTCTATTCAAAGTTGTGTTGGACATTGGACCACTCCATTATGTTACAAATGTTTTTGGTGCCATATAATTTTCAATGCTATAATTGTTGTATGGAAATTGTAGCATTGAAAGTCATATTACACCATAAGGTACAACTACTTAACAAAAGTGATCCAACCCTCCAAATTAACACATCTGCACTACGAGAGTTAAACTTTATTCACATTATATCATCAATGCTGCTTCTAAATTTACCACAATCACATTGAGACAACATAAATGGGCCACCAAAATATGAAGGTCCTAGTTCCAGATAACGCCATGATTGGCTTTGAAGTTTCTTATAACGAGGTGTCGGATATGTGTTTTCTTGTTCATCACTTGGTCACTTGAATACCTCTAAGTCATTGAAATTGATGGAGTTTTGATAGTTTCCTTCCATTGTTAATTTATTATTGCCATGAACATGGAAACTTTTTTTTTTATTCAATTTGAAAAAATATGAATTATTTGAGTGATTTACTGTCCTAGTCAAACCAGACTTGTCGACATGAGAAGGTGCTTCGCACAACCCTGTATCAAAAGTGTTGCTACATTTGATTAATTCAGCAAATGTTTTCCTGTTCATATTTTGACAGAAATTACAAAAAAAAATTTACCCCTTGAAGACCCTTGAAAAAACTCTCCAAGTTACCTGGCAATTTTGTGAAAAAAAAAATGTACAAGATGGGGCTTTTCACCCCTATTCTACCATGGCAGAGATGACTTGAGTATTTAGAATTTGAATTTCATATTTTGTTTGATATTACTTGCAGCTCTATATTTACATGTTCAAATTCAAATAAAATTATTCCTGTGGAGTATGAACACATTTTTCCACATTACTCAGGATAACTGCAGTTTTGCAATAGACTGTTAACAGCATGCATGTTTCAAAAATAGTTATCATTTGGGTTGTTTAGTCATCCAGTTGACTGGTTGGGGTGCAGTGACGTTGGCAAAACTGGTTCTCATCAGATCATTGAAGTTAAGCAATCTTGAGCCTGGTTAGTCTCTGAATGGGTGACCGTTCAGTGATTGATTCAGACTTGTACGTTGTGTCCATGGGAAAGGCACTTTAGTTTGATTGCTCTGACACGTGGGACACGATGACATTGTGTGCTGAGACATGCTGCATGCTGACATGCACGTCTTCAATCTTTATAATCCCTTATGCTGTGTAGTGCCAAGTACTGCTGTGCAGAGCATGGTACAGTCTGGAGTTATGATGATGAAGAACGGGCAGGTGCTCGCCATTGCTGGATGGTTTTCTTTGGGTATTTCTTTCTCCTATAAACCTGGCAATTACAAATATATGACCCTGTCTGTTAGGGCAGTAAAACACCTATAAATGATATAAAATAAGTTAACCACTCAACTACCTGTTATAGAATCCATAATTGATTATAAAATGTCATAACAATTGTCATTAAAGTTTTTAAAATATGAACATGCTGCAGCTGGAGTGTTAATATCAAGTTACATGCCTACAGAAAGTGCTTTCAAAATCTAAATGAGTAAATATGAATACCAATGCACACATTGTTTAACTATCACATTTCAGAAGCCTGCTTTTTATGGCAAATTGATGTTGGTCAGCTCCTTTGGTGTCAGTGACAATGTGGTGCTGTATCAAAATCAGTCTCAACTAAATAAAAGGGTTACATTCCAATTTGTTGATTGAAATTTTGGCATGTGTCATGCTGTGTTATATCAATCAGTTGAATCATTTTAGGTGTGCTTTTGCATTCTGGCCAGATTGTCTGATGAGTTTAGGCATATTTTTACATTTTCTTGTTTTACTTTTGTTTTTGGTTTTTGTTAGTCCTTCTGCAGAAACTTTAAACACTAATAAATAATTAAATTTATTATATAGTTGAAATGCTGGAAAGCAATAGAAGGAACATATAAGTTTATGGAACAATAGATAGAATGCTTCCACTTGGGCTGTTTAATGATCAGCATTTTAATTGGCTAAGTTCATCAAATTCTATTTGCTTTCTATGACAGTTTTCTTTTTCAGACGATGAACTAGATCAAGAGAGGTTTTCCAGAGAAGGTAGGAACCTCTTTCAGTGCTTTTGTCTTTAATTTGTGCTGGTGTAGTCATTTCTGAGTTGTTTTGCTTTTTAGTAAATGTGCTGTGATAGGTGGATCTTAGTTGAAAGTTACAGATTACAAATAGTTGTGGGAACCTGTGTGTACTGTGTCAAACTGTGTCAGGGCTTGAAATTTGATTGTTTTCACAGCACCTGTTGTTTCAAATTTACATTGTGCAATAACAGCTCAAGTGATTTGCCATTTATCCTATCCTGTTTACGTGCTGCACATGCATGGTGTTCAGGGCTTAAATTTTATTTATTTTGCGAGAATCCACACACGAAACCAAATAGTAGTATTGTATTATCTGAAAGTGATTTTGCGAGAATCTTTTTGAGAATCGGATTCTGGATTCTCATTGAAGTTAAGGCCCTGGTGTTTGTGGCTTATTGTGCCAGTGTTGTTTTCAACAGAGGGTTGAAATTTATCTAAAATATCTCGATTATAGAAGGTAAGTTTTGTTTCTAACAGTTTTAACCCTTAATCCAACAAATCGCCCGAAACCGCCCATAAAATTAACCTATGCAACACTCTTACAGCATGGGATACTTTGACTGTTTTGCAACAAAATCGTACAAATATGGATATCATTGGAAGCGGTTGAACACGCCGGTTCCAATGATATCCATATTTGCGTGATTCCATTGAGTTATACCAATGAAAATGTTTCTAAAATATGAAATTTTTATTTATTTTTCAAAATTGTTGTGTTTGGTAAAGGGCTTTAGATCTTTTTGTGTCGCCGCCCCACGAAGTGGGGAGCGACATATAGGGATTACTTTTGTCGTCTTGCGTCGTCCGCATCACACTTTCTCTTATCCGCCACTCCTCTTTAACCTATGAATGGATTTTGATGAAACTTTCAGTGATTCTTTATCACATAATGGCATTGTGTACCTCCTATTTTATTTTTTGATCTGCGGTATTTTTTCCAGAGTTATGCCCCTTTTCCACTTAGAATTCTGTCTGAAACGCCAGGCGACACACGTCTTCCATGGAAGACTCGATATCTAACTTCATTATTTTACCTTGCATGTTTGTTGTATGTATTTGTTCATGACTTGGGGTATGGTGGCTTATTTGGTAGAGCTGCAGCATGTAAGCCAAGAAGCCCTCTGTTGAATCCCACTTAACATTAGCTGTGATGTATTCGGGGCTGGGCATTTCATTCAACTTGCCAATGTGGGAGTACTGAGTCATATGCATGTCACTGTGTCATAGTGCAGTGTAATGTGAAGTTTATGCCATTATAGAGCTGACAGATGCTTGTCGCTACTCGGTGGTTTTCCATGAGTACTCCAGATACCTGCACCTGTCGTCAATATCATATCCTCTAGAAATCCTAAATATTTTGTTCATTTAATTTTGCTTTTAATTCTATTTTGCAGATAATGCTTCTGCCCCAGACAACGCCGAGTGCAGTATCAGTGAGGCAAAATCAGACAAGACAGTAAGCCCTTGCATCAAAGGTAAAAAGTTATTTAAGTTTCAGATTTTGTCTGGGTCATTATTGGACATTTTTAAACAGCCGCCAAAGCGGAAGATTATAGTATTTAGCTTACCGTTCCTTCCCCATTCTGCCCCCCCAACCAAGTTGGTTTCCCCTTGAAATAGTTTGTCTGCATCAATAAGTTAGAAATTTTGCATACTGATTACAAGGCAGGTTCCTTTTAGTTTTTGTTGCATTTCCATTTTTTTTGTACTCGGTTAAAAATAGCATTTTGACATTCAGAATCCTGTGTAGAACTTACAACACTCCGGGGGGCATCAAATGTGTCTTACAGATAGAGATCATTGATTTTTTTAGCTTAATTTGACATAGTCAAGATAAGCTATTGCCATCACGCATGCGGAAGTTTGTTAGTCTGTGACGTCTGTTCACATTTTCCTTTAGCACGGGCTACACCCCGAAGTTCTTGTCTGATCGTCAAGAAATTTCAAATGCAGGTTTGGGGTCATGTCTAGATGAGAACGTCCCCTTTTGGTCACGATTGGGCAACCAGTATGGCTGCCCGAGCCCAAAATCTGAAAACCATTAGCACAGTCTACAGGTCGTATTTATGAAGGGATTTCATTGTAACTTGGTAGGATGCCTCTGTATAATGCCTAGATGAGAACATCCCCTTTTGGGCATGATCCATCAACCGTGATGGCTGCCCAAGCCCAAAACCCCAAAACTTTTAGAACAGTCTGCAGGTCATGTTTAATGTGGAGGGATTTCATTGTAACTTGGTAGGATGACTCCTTATGATGTCTAAATGAGAATTTCTCCATTTGGGTATGATCTGCCAACCGTGACGACTGCCCGAGCCCAAAACCCGAAAACCTTTAGCACAGTCTGCAGGTCATATTTATTGAGGAATTTCATTGTAACTTGGTGGGTTGACTTCATACAATGTCTAGATGATAAAGTCCCCTTTTGGACGTGATTGTGTAACTGTGACGGCTACAGGGGCCCGAAGCCCGAAAACCTTTAGCACAGTCTAGCGGTCACATTTATGAAGTGATTTCATTGTGGCCTGGTAGGATGACTCCATACAATGTCTAGATGAGAACGTCCCATTTTGATCGTGATCATGCAGCCTTGATGGGTGCCCGAGCCCAAAAACCTTTAGCATAGGCAAAAGGTCATATTTATGGAAGGATTTCATTGTAACCTGTTAGGTGTACTCCATATAATGCCTAGATGGTGACATCCCCTTTTGGTCGTGATTGGTCAGTTGTGATGGCTACAAGTACCCGAAGCCCGAAAACCTTGAGCACAGTCTACAGGTCATATTTATGAAGGGATTTCATTGTAACTTCTTAGGATCACTCCACATGATGCCCAGATGAGATTGTCCCCTATGGTTGCGATCATTCAGCCATGATGGCTGCCCGAGCCCGAAGCCCGAAAACATTTAGCACAGTCTACAGGTCATATTTATGAAGGGATTTCATTGTAACTTGGTAGGTTAACTTCATATAATGTCTGGATGAGAACGTCCTCTTTTGGACATGATTGGGCAACTGTGAGGGCTAAAGGTGCCCGAAGCCCGAAAACCTTTAGCACAGTCTTCAGGTTATGTTCATGAGGGGAATTCATTGTAACTTGGTAGGATGACTCCAAATAATGTCTAGATGAGAACGTCCCATTTTGATTGCGATCCTTCAGCCTTGATGGGTGCCCGAGCCCAAAAACCTTTAGCATAGGTAAAAGGTCATATTTATGGAAGGATTTCATTGTAACCTATTAGATTGACTCCATATAATGCCTAGATGCTGACATCCCCTTTTGGTCGTGATTGGTCAGCTGTGATGGCTACAAGTGCCCGATGCCCCAAAACCTTGAGCGCAGTCACAGGTCATATTTATGAAGGGATTTCATTGTAACTTCGTAGGATCACTCCAGATGATGCCCAGATGAGAATGTCCCCTTTGGTTGCGATCAGTCAACCATGATGGCTGCTAGAGCCCGAAGCCCGAAAACCTTAAGCACAGTCTACAGGTCATATTTATGAAGGGATTTCATTGTAACTTGGTAGGTTGACTTCATACAATGTCTAGATGAGAACGTCCCCTTTTGGACATGATTGGGCAACTTTGACGGCTAAAGGTGCCCGAAGCCCAAAAACCTTTAGCACTGTCTACAGGTCATATTTATAAAGGGATTTCATTGTAACTTGGTAGGATGACTCCAAATAATGTCTAGATGAGAACGTCCCATTTTGGCCGTGATCATTCAGCCTTGATGGTTGCCTGAGCCCAAAAACCTTTAGCATAGGCAAAAGGTTATATTTGTAGAAGGAGTTCATTGTAACCTGTTAGGTTGACTCCATATAATGCCTAGATGATGGCATCCCCTTTTGGTCATGATTGGTCAACTGTGATGGCTACAGGTGCCCAAAGCCCGAAAACCTTGAGCACAGTCTGCAGGTCATATTTATGAAGGGATTTCATTGTAACTGTGCAGGATCACTCCAGATGAGATTGTCCCCTGTGGTTGCGATCATTCAACCATGATGGCTGCCCGAGCCCAAAGCCCGAAAACCTTTTAGCACTGTCTACAGGTCATATTTATGAAGGGATTTCATTGTAACTTGGTAGGTTGACTTCATATAATGTCTAGATGAGAACGTCCCCTTTTGGACACGATTGGGCAACTGTGACGGTTTCAAGGGCCCAAAGCCCAAAAATCTTTAGAACAGTCTACAGGTCATATTTATGAAGGGATTTCATTGTAGCTTGGTAGGATGACTCCAAATAGTGTCCAGATGAGAACGTCCCCTTTTGGTCACGATCATTTAGCCTTGATGGCACGCTCGAGCCCAAAAACCTTTAGCATGTCTGTAGGTCGTATTTATGGGTGGATTTCATTGTAACTTGTTAGGTTGACTCCATATAATGCCTAGATGATGACATCCCCTTTTGGTCGTGGTTGGTCAACTGTGATGGCTACAGGTGCCTAAAGCCCGAATATCTGAGCACAGTCTACAGGTCATATTTATGAAGGGATTTCATTGTAACTTCATAGGATCACTCCAGATGATGTCCAGATGAGAATGTCCCCTTTAGGTTGCGATCATTCAACCATGATGGCTGCCCAAGCCTAAAGCCCGAAAACCTTTAGCACAGTTTTCAGATCATATTTATGAAGGGATTTCATTGTAACTTGGAAGGTTGACTTCATGTAATGTCTAGATGAGAACAGCCCCTTTTGGACACCATTAGGCAACTGTGTTGGCTACAGGGGCCCAAAGCCCGAAAATCTTTAGCACAGTCTACAGGTGATATTTATGAAGGGATTTCATTGTACCTTGGTAGGATGAATCTAAATAATGTCTAGATGAGAACGTCCCCTTTTGGTCGCGATCATTCAGCCTTGATGGCTGCTCGAACCCAAAACCTTTAGGGTAGTCTACTGGTCATATTTATGGAAGGACTTCATTGTAACCTGTAAGTTTGACTCCATATATTGCCAAGATGATGACATCCCCTTTTGGTCGTGATTGGTCAACTGTGACGGCTTCAGGGACCCAAAGCCCAAAAACCTTGAACACAGTCTACAGGTCATATTTATGAAGGGATTTCATTGTAACATTGTAGGATCACTCCAGATGAGAATGTCCCCTTTTGGATGCGATCATTCAACCATGATGGCTGCCAGAGCCTAAAGCCCAAAAACCTTTAGCACAGTCTACAGGTCATATTTATTAAGGAATTTCATTGTAACTTGGTAGGTTGACTTCATATAATGTCTAGATGAGAACGTCCCCTTGGAACGCAATTGGAAACGGACGGCTACAGGGGCTCGAAGCCCTAAAACCTTTAGCACAGTCTACAGGCCATATTTTTGAAGGGATTTTAATGTAACTTGATAGGATGACTCGTTTTGGAATAGTTTCACTGTAACTTGCTAACTTTTGTTGATATATGTTAACTGTGAGGGCCACATACATCAACTGTGAGGTCATATTAACCCACCCCCTCAGCTCTTTAGTACAATGTACACCTCATATTATTTTTATCATAAACATAGCATACAGGGAACAGAAATGAACATATTCCCAATTATCACAGTTCTTGTCTTATTTCATAATCCTTTCATAAACATTGAACATTATCCTTTTCATCAAACACAACACACAAGTTAAGCTACAGTGTCATTGACACTTTGATTTTTTATACCCGCATCTATCTAGGTGGCGGTACATAGGATTCCTTATGTCCGTCAGTCTGTCCGTCCTTCCTTTGTGAAATTGTTTAATGAAGGGTACTTTCATGCTATATTAACTCCTCCCCCACTTATACTGAGTGCTATTTTTAGCTCACCGAGGTGAGTTCAACTTATCACTTGTCGTCTGTCCTTCCATCCGTCTGTCGTGATCCTTTTACAAACGACTTCTCCTCTGAAACCACTGGTCCGATTTTCACGAAACTTGATGTGCATGTTCATTACTATATGACAATTCAAGTTTGTTCAAACGAACTGGTCACGCCCTTTTGGGGCTCTGTATGGGGCATAACTGACAGCACCATATGAATTATAGAAACATTCTTAAAAGATCTTCTCCAGAATCAGTGGGCAGAATCCTTCGATATTTGGTATGCAGCCTCTTAGTATGGGTCTGATTCAAATTTGTTCAAATCGAGTCCCTCAGCCAATTTTGGGGCTCACTGTGGGGGTGTGAAATTTTACTCGGTGCAATTTGAGAAAAATTCTTTAAAAATCTTCTTCTCCAAAACCAATAGCCAGAATCTTTTGATATTTGGTATGCAGCATCTGAGTATGGGTTTGATTAAAGTTTGTTCAAAGCGAGTCCCTCGATCAATATTGGGGCTCCCTATGGGGGGCATAAATTTTTTACTTGGTGGAATTTAAGAAAAATTCTTAAAAAATCTTCTCCTCCAAAACCAGTGGCCAGAATCTTTATATTTGGTATGCAACATTTTGGTATGAGTCTGATTCAAGTTTGGGGTCGTGAATTTTTACTTAACGCAATTTAAGAAAAATCTTTGGACTTGAAAAGTCCTGAATTAAATGTTTATATTGAAAAGTCATAGAATCTATATTTTACCTTGAAAAGTCCTTGAAAAACAAACAACTTTCTTGAAAAGTCCTTGAATTTTAAAAAAGGTTGGGGCTTTGTCGGAGTTTGTCTGGTTGCTTCAGTTTGTTCTTACTAAGCCCTGTTCATGTTTTAGCGCCCTCAAGAGCATGTATTGACTGTACAACGTAAAAAAATCGTTGTTACAGACTTTTTCATTGCACTTCAACAATATTGAGATCTCGGTGAGCACTTAAGGCCTAGTAGAAAGTACCTCGGGCCTGGCCGTGTGGAAAATTGAGGAGTGTGATCGGTTGCACTCCTGAGAATACTTTCAGGCATGTGGTTTAATCTCAGGAGCGTGCTTGTCATTTAACAGATTACAGTGTCGATAAAGGTGATTTGATTGACTACTAAAATGTGAAATACTAAATACTAAATTCATAAAAATAAAAGGTTGCATCTTTTATTGACAAATTTTGAAGCACTTAATTGATAATGCAAGATTTATTTCAGAATATAACTGTTAACATTTACATCCCACAAAGGAGAATGTTTGATAATTGAATGATTCCAGAAAATATCCCGCATCAGAAATACATTTATTTCGATCAGCAGCTTGGGGAAACTTTTACTAGTTTGAGAGTTTCAAAAACACAATGTCAGACATCTTTTGATAAAATGCAAGCACGTGACATGATACATAAACACAGAATGTTTGATGGCTTTAGTCATTTCTACATGGTTATCAGTTGGGAATAACAAACAAATTTAATAACAAATATTATCAAGGCATTAAAACCTGTTTTTGAGATTTAATATCACTTGAACAGGTCTCCGTTTGCAGTTTGACCCAATTCGTAGACGGTCGGATCAATGTATTCTACGGAAACACAGATATACCATAATTGCTCAGATGCATGACTATTCGTCCTCGCTATGTAATTTTCAGGCGTGTGCACGATCACGTGCCTCAAAATGCCAGGCCTGGTACCTTCTGCTGTAATCAACTCCTCTTACAGTTCTAGATGCAGTGAGATAAAACTTTAGGATGAGAATACACACACATTGAAGATATGCAAGATCTTTAAAGTTTGTTGCAAAATTTTATTTCAGTCTGTCAGTCTTCCGTCACAAAATTGTTTAATGGAGGGTACTTTCATGCTGTAGTCAACTCCTTCCCCACTTTTCATTTCACATAGTTCAAACCTCAGGATATAATCATACACACGATGAAGATGTGCAACATGTATAAAGTCTTGCGAAAATTTTGTTTCCCCCATAGTTATTTCCCTTTCCTAACATAGAACATTTTAATGCTATTTTCAATAGAGGGTTCCTTCATGCTGTAATCAATTCCTCTGACAGTTTTAAATGCAGATAGCTGAAACTTCCAAGATATGATCATACCCACAATGAAGATGTGCAACTTGTGCAATGTCTTGCAAAAATTTTGTTTCTCCACAGTTATTTCTCTTTCTTGATTTGCACAACATTTTAGTGCTCTTTTCATTAGAGGGGACCTTTATATTGTTGTCGAGAATACATGTATGCCTCACTTACATCATGCACTTTAAAACATTACCAGCTGAAATGCAAGGGTATTTGTTTGTGTTCCCTTTAGGTGACGCCTATTGTTTTCTAAATACTAACTTGTCACATTGTTGACCTTGCTCACCCTTAGGTATTGATGCAGGGGTAACACACCACCTGGCGATGGATTTTGGGAGGCATCACACCCCCTGGCAACAGATCGACTCTAGTTATTTTTTTTTGTTGTTGAATATTACATTGTGATCCACGATATAGATGCAATGGCAACATGTTTACTCTGACACAGGTAGATGTAAAGAGCCTTTTATTCTTGATCAGTACTCATACCCAATGAGGGAAGGAGACATCTGGCTTTTTTTTTTAAAATTAAGATAACTAAATGGAGAAATATAGATCATTTAGATTGCTTTTAACTGCTGTATTTTGAATGCAAATGCACAGCGTTACATTTGGAATTAGATGATAAACTTGTCAAAGAGTTCAAATTTTTCAAGATGCAAGGTATCAGCTTGCAATTTTGAAATTTGATGAGGCTATGGAGTTTGGAGTTCCAAACTGGTTTCCAGCATCAAATTGACACTCGATCCATCTCTTTGTTCTCCCCTACCATTTCAAGCCGGGCCTTTGTTGTTATGACAGTCATTTAGTCTCTGTTACACACCCTGAACAACATTGTGACAGTAATAAACATGCTTCTGATCTCACTCGGTGACTGACTGTCAGCAAAAGAGATAGTCTTTGACAGATGAACTTTTGTTAGAAAACACCCACGAGGTTGCACCACTAACCAATCAAAAGTGGAGGTTAATACGAACTTGAACAAAATGCCTCCATCAGTAATGGTTATTTAGCTTACTGTCACCAAGAAACTGATTTTGGGTGCCTGAATGGAAAGGGCATACACTATAAGTGGTGACAAATTCCTTAAAATCTTAGTGGATAACTCCTGTTGAATGACCGTTGCATGCAGTGCAAAGTTGTCCAAGAGTTTTATGCTTGCACACAAGTTTGTGGAAAGAAAAGAAAAAACTAATGATTTTACATTCAATATATTGAGGAGTTATGTTTCTTGAGATTAATAGCATGCTGGGATCTGTTCACACAAAAACCCCGACCCGATGACCGATGATGCTGCTCTTGGTTTTGTGTTATTTTCTGGAGGCACAAGTCTGCAGAAAATGATGTGTGACTGTAAATAAAATTATAATAAAATAACTTACCATTTTTAAAACACTCCCTGTTAATATACTTTTTATCATAGAAATAAATCAGCTTGTGTATTGTTTATTACATTTTAGGACAGGGAAGGAGGACATGGAATGATGAAGAGAGGTCAGCTGTATTGAATGAATTTTCTAAATATGTAGCATTTGAAAAGTTACCTGGAAAGAAAGAGATCATGAAAATTATTGCCCAAGAAAAGGTTTTGAAAAGGAGAACCTGGAAAAATATAAAAGATTTTTTGCGAAACTATATCGTTTCAAAAAAACGTAAACAGAATAAATGAACAGATCTGGTGAAGTCTTGATAGAGTAATTGACTGTACTTACACATATGACTTGCCAGCCGGTACCTTCCCAAGTTCCCATCCATCTTACTGGTTCTTTCATACAATTCTGTATCGTGAAAAACATAGTGCATTACATTTTTCTTTTAAATTTATTGTTACTTTTATCTTGCCTACAGCACAGGTTTGTCAAAGTATCCCTGGAACAAGCATAACTGCACGAGAGAGAATTTCCCATTTAGACAGTGAAATCTCACCACTGTAATAGCTTGTTATGCTGCTCTGTAAGCAAGATAAAAATGATGATCAATTGAAAATACAAAAGAAGTTTCAATGCACAATGTTTTTATACCACCGCCTAGCTAGGTGGGGTATATAGGATTCCTTGTGTCCATCAGTCTGTCGGTCCATCCATCATGAAAATGTTTTCCTCCCCCACATTTCAATTCGCATTGTTGAAACTTCAGGATATGATCATAAACACAATGAATATGTGCGACATGTATAGAATTTCACGAAAATTTTATTTTTTCACAGTTATTTCCCTTTCTCAACTATATTTTGAGTACTATTATCAATAGGGGGTACCTTTATGCTGTTATCAACTTCTCTTACAGTTTTAAATGCAATGAGCTCAAACTTTACACACACATTGAAGATATACAAGATCTATAAACTTTGTTGTAAAATTTTATTTCAGTCTGTCCGACCTTCCATCTCAAAATTGTTTAATGGAGGGTACCTTTATGCTGTAATCAACTCCTCCCCCACTTTTCAATTCACATAGTTGAAACTTCAGGATATGATCATACACACAATGAAGATGTGCAACATGTATAAAGTCTTGCGAAAAATTTATTTTCCACAGTTATTTCCCTTTCCTAACTTAAAATATTTTGAGTGCTATTTTCAATAGAGTACCTTCATGCTGTAATCTCATCTTACAGGTTTAAATGCAGTGAGCTAAAACTTTAGGATGTGATTACACACACATTGAAGAAAATATATTGTTACTTTTATCTTGCCTATAGCACAGCCTTGCCAAAGTATCCCTGGAATAGGCATAACTGGTGAGAGAGAATCTCCCATTGAGACAGTGGAATTTCACCACTATAATAGCATGTTTCATTGCTCTGTAAGCAAGATACATCAATTGAAAGAAGTTTCAATGCACAACGTTTTTTCCATTACCACTGGGCTACAAAGTCGAATACTGGTCCTGGTTTTTGTATGAAATGCCTGTGAGTGGTATCGGTTGGCAAGCCTGGTACACATGAAAGATACATATTTAATGTTTGTTTAAATTTTGTTTTTATGTTTGTTTGTAAAATCATATAGCCAAAAATCTGTTTTTCTGGATAAGGTCCTCTGTTTCATTATCAAATGTGTTGAGAAACAGTTGAGGAACAACAAGGTAAAATCATTTCAGTAAACAAGAAGGTATGGAAATGCATTTATTACTATGTCAGTGATGACTTAACACAAAACTATTTAGACACTTTGCATGGACTTAAAACATAGAATCGGTAGTCTAAAGAAATTGACAAAAGTTGAAAGAATGCATACGACAAAAGTTGAAAGGATGCATATCTTAACATAATTTATTTGGTTCATTATTTATCTTTTAACTGGAAATCCCTGTTAATCGAAAAAGTAAGCAGCACTTGTTTACTGTGGCCAGTAAACCAGTTCTGCTTTACTAGTAAAAGAGGACCCAGTCACAAATGCTTGGGGTAAAAGTCCTCTGAAATGGGCAACATATGGATCAATGATAGACTAAACTTGACTTCATCTCCATGTTATATCACGATTAGCCACAGGGCATAAATGTGACACTAACCACCAATAAACATAAATAATTGAATAAAACTTCAAAACACTAAATCATGTTTTGGGGTGCCTGTTCCATCCTAGTACAGGTGTTTTGTGTTCTTTCATGCAATTGTGCATTGGGAAAAGCATGGTGCATTACATCTATATTTTTCTTTTAAATTTATTGTTACTTTTATCTTGCCTACAGCATAGCGTTGTCAAAGTATTCCTGGAACAAGCATAACTGATGAGAGAGAATTTCTCATTGAGACAATGAAATTTCACCACCGTAATAGCTTGTTTTGCTGCTCTGATACTATGAGAAAAGTGATGATCAATTGAAAATACGAAAGTAGTTTCAATGCACAATGTTTTTTTTCACTACCACTGGGCTACACACTCGAATATTGGTCCAGGTTGTGTATGAAATGCCTGGGAGAGATACCAGTTGGCAAGCCTGGTACACATGAAAGATGCTTGTTGAATTGTTTAAATTTCTATTGGTTTATGTTTGTTTTTAAAATCATATAGTAGAAAATCTGTTTTCTGCATAACGTCCTCTGTTTTATGACCAAATGTGTTGAAAAACAACATGGTAAAATAATTTCAGTAAACAAGATGGTATGGAAATGCATCTATTACTATGTCATTGATGTGGGGACTTTTAGCACAAAACTGTATAGATACTTTGCATGGACTTAAAAATTGAATTGTTAGTCTAAAGAAATTGACAAAAGTTGAAAGGATGCATATCTTAACATAATTTATTTGGTTCATTATTTATCTTTTAACTGGAAATCCCCGTTAATCGAAAAAGTAAGCAGCACTTGTTTACTGTGGCCAGTAAACCAGTTCTGCTTTACTAGTAAAAGAGGACCCAGTCACCAATGCTTTGGGGTGAAAGTCCTCTGAAATGGGCAACATATGGATCAATGATAGACTAAACTTGACTTCATCTCCATGTTGTATCACGATTAGCCACAGGGCATAAATGTGACATTAACCACCAATAAACATAAATAATTGAATAAAACTTCAAAACACTAAATCATATTTTGGGGTGCCTGTTCCAACCTGGTACAGGTGTTTTTAACTCAACTTTGCCAAAGGCAAATTTGAGCTATTGTCATGGCACATCGTCCGTCTGTCTGTCCATCTGTGGCGTCAACACGGCTCGGGCTACAGGTCGTATTTATGAACTGATCTTCACGAAACTTCACAGGCACTTTTGTTATCACAGTATGATGAGAATGAGTGTTTTTGGGTGCAGTCCAAAATTCAAGATGGCCACTGTCTGCCATTTTGTATTTAATTGAGAGCAAACAGTTTTTTATACTGAACTTCTATATGAATGCTCTGATTTCAACAAACTTTTGTACATGTGTTTAGTACCATGCAACACATCACATTTAATACGAGTTTTTCTCTCGTGCAAAAAATATGCAAATTAGACAAGCTTTGATTTACTCAGTGCTTCTTGAACAGAGTAAGTGCACATGTCAATACGGCTCGGGCTAGAGGCTGTATTTATGAACGGCTCTTCTCGAAACTTCTTGGGTGTCTTTGTTACCACCGTGAGACGAGAACGAGTGTTTTTGGGTGCGGTCCGAAATTCAAGATGGCTGCTGTCGGCCATTTTGTATTGTATTGAATTGAGTGCAAGCAGTTTTTTTGTACAGAACTTCTATATGAATGCTCTGATTTGAATAAATTTTTGTATGTATGTTTAGTACCATGTATTGTATCACATATAATCCAAGTTTTTTTCTCTTGCAAAAAATATGCAAATTAGACGAGCTTTGATTTACTCAGTGCTTCTTGAACAGAGTAAGTGCACATGTCATTACGGTTTATGAATGTATCTTCACGAAACTTCTTTGGTTCCTTTGCAATCACCGTGAGACGAGAACAAGTGTTTAGGCATGCAGTCCAAAATTCAAGAAATGTTTTGTACAGAACTTTTATATAAATGCTCTGATTTAGAAAAAAATTTCTATGTATGTTTAGAACCATGTAATACATCACATATAATCCGAGTTTTTCTCTTGTGACAAAAATATGCAAATTAGACAAACTTTGATTTACTCAGTGCTTTCTGAACAGGGTGAATGCACATGTCAATACGGCTCTAGCTAGGGGCTGTATTTATAAATGGATCTTCACGAAACTTCTTGAGTAGCTTTGTTATCACCATGTGATGAGAACAAGTGTTTTAGGGACGAGTCTGGAATTCAAGATGGCTGCTGTTGGTCATTTTGTATGGAATTAGGTGCACACAGTTTTTTGTACAGAACTTCTATATGAGTGCCCTGATTTGAATAAATTTGTGTATGTATGTTCATTACCATGCAAGTCAATACATTACATATACCTGTACTTATCTAGTTGTCTGTCATCGCTATGCCACATACTGTTCATGTACATGTCTTACACAAGTTGAGCTACAGTGTCATTGACACCTTATTTGGTTCTTTCATACAATTGTGCATCGGGAAAAGCATGGTGCATTACATCTATATTTTTCTTTTAAATTTATTGTTACTTTTATCTTGCCTACAGCATAGCTTTGTCAAAGTATTCTTGGAACAAGCATAACTGATGAGAGAATTTCTCATTGAGACAATGAAATTTCACCACTGTAATAGCTTATTTTGCTGCTCTGTTAGTAAGAGAAAAGTGATGATCAATTGAAAACACGAAAGTAGTTTCAATACACAATGTGTTTTCCACTACCACTGGGCTACACACTCGAATATTGGTCCAGGTTGTGTATGAAATGCCTGGGAGAGATACCAGTTGGCAAGCCTGGTACACATGAAAGATGCTTGTTGAATTGTTTAAATTTCTATTGGTTTATGTTTGTTTTTAAAATCATATAGTAGAAAATCTGTTTTCTGCATAACATCCTCTGTTTTATGACCAAATGTGTTGAAAAACAACATGGTAAAATAATTTCAGTAAACAAGATGGTATGGAAATGCATCTATTACTATGTCATTGATGTGGGGACTTTTAACACAAAACTGTATAGATACTGCATGGACTTAAAACATTGAATCGTTAGTCTAAACAAATTGACAAAAGTTGAAAGGATGCATATCTTAACATAATTTATTTGGTTCATTACATTCTTTTTACAGTGGAATCCTGTTAATTGAATAGTCATTTTGCAGTTGAAATTTATTCAATTAACAGGGATTTGGGTATATTTCGGTCTTCTGAATTCAGTTGAGCATTTATTCTGTTATATCTTGTTTGACAGAGCTCCTTGAACTCTGTCAAACAAGATATAATAGATTAAATGTCTGTACTGGATGGATAAAAGCCATGCTGGTCAATAATTATGTGAAATTTGATAATTGGACGAGTAATTTTTAGCTCAACTTTGACAAAGTCAAATTTGAGCTATTGTCATGGCCCGTCGTCCGTCTGTCCGTCCGTCTGTCCGTCTGTCCGTACATCAACAATTGGCTATGGCTCGGGCTAGAGGTCGTATTTATGAACCGATCTTTACGAAACTTCTTGTGTACCTTTGTTATGACCCTGGGACGGGAACGAGTGTTTTTAGGTGTGGTCCGAAATTCAAGATGGCTGCCAGTGGCCATTTTGTACCGATGATGCAAAAATCAGTTTTTTGTACAGAACTTCTGTATGAAAGTTCTGATTTGAATAATGTTTTGTATAAATGTTTAGTACCATGGGATACATCACATATAATACGGGTTTTTTTCTCGTGCGTAAATTATGCAAATTAGACTGACTTTGATTTATTTAGTGTTACTTTCAGAGCTGTAAGTGCCAAGCTGCTATGGCTCGGGCTAGAGGCCGTATTTATGAACCAATCTTTACGAAACTTCTTGGGTACCTTTGTTATGACCGTGGGACGAGAATGAGTGTTTTTGGGTGCGGTCCGAAATTCAAGATGGCTGTCAGCCGCCATTTTGTACCGACGATGCAGAAATCTGTTTTTTGTACAGAACTTCCATATGAAAGCTCTGATTTGAATAATTTTTTGTATGAATGTTTAGTACCATGGGATACATCACATATAATACGGGTTTTTTTCTCGTACGTAAATTGTGCAAATTAGACTAATTTTGATGTTTTTTTGGGTTACTTTCAGCACTGTAAGTGCAAATGCCAATACGGCTCGGGCTAGAGGCCGTATTTATGAACCGATCTTTACGAAACTTCTTGGGTACCTTTGGTATCACCGTGGGACGAGAACGAGTGTTTTTGGGTCCGGTCCGAAATTCAAGATGGCCGATGGCAGCCATTTTGTACAAAATTAGGTGCAATCAGATTTTTGCACAGAACTTCCATATGAAAGCCCTGATTTGAATAATTATTTTGTGTGAATGTTTAGTACCATGGGATGCATCACATATAATACGGGTTTTTTTCTCGTGCAGAAATTATGCAAATTAGATGAACTTTGATTTTTTCAGTGCGACTTACACACAGTAAGTACACATGTCAATACGGCTCAGACTAGAGTCTGTATTTATGAACTGATCTTCACGAAATGTCTTGGGTACCTTTGTTATCACCTTGGGACGAGAACGAGTGTTTCTGGGTGCGGTCTAAAATTCAAGATGGCTGCCAGTGGCCATTTTGTACCGAAATTAGGTCTAATCAGTTTTTTATACACATCTTCTATACAGCTCAGACTAGAGGCCATATTTATGAACCAATCTTCACGAAACTTCTTGGGTACCTTTGTTATCACCGTGGGATGAGAGCGAGTGTTTTTGGGTGTGGTCCGAAATTCAAGATGGCCACCAGCAGCCATTTTGTACCAAAATTAGTGCAATCAGTCTTTTGTATAGAACTTCTGTATGAAAGTTCTGATTTGAATAAATTTTTGTATGAATGTTTAGTAACATGGAATACATCACATATTGTAAGGGGTTTTTTTTTCGTGCCGAAATTATGCAAATTAGATGAACTTTGATTTATTCAGTGCTACTTACACAATGTAAGCACACATGTCAATACGGCTCAGGGTAGAGGCTGTATTTATGAACCGATCTTCACAAAACTTCTTGGGTACCTTTGTTATCTCCTTGGGATGAGAATGAGTGTTTCTGGGTACGGTCCAAAATTCAAGATGGCTGCCAGTGGCCATTTTGTACCAAAATTAGGTCCAATCAGTTTTTTGTCACAAGTTCTATACAGCTCGTATTTATGAACTGATCTTCACAAAACTTCTTGAGTACTTTTGTTTTCACCTTGGGACAGGAACGAGTGTGTTTTGGGGTGCCTTTGTTATCACTGTGCTATGAGAACAAATATTTTGGGGTTCAGTCAGACCCACTCTGGGACTCAAAGATTTTTTCTAGTTCAGCATCTGACTGTCACCCACCTTTACAATACTTTACCTATACATTTGTTACAGGCAACGGTCAGTATTCATGTACAAACCGTTACAATACTTTATATGTACCTTTGTTATCAGGTCATTACCTAGATGTTTGTCATTGCTGTGTCACATACT
The DNA here is from genome assembly GCA_031216915.1 of Pictodentalium vernedei. Classification (NCBI taxonomy): domain Eukaryota; kingdom Metazoa; phylum Mollusca; class Scaphopoda; order Dentaliida; family Dentaliidae; genus Pictodentalium; species Pictodentalium vernedei. The sequence goes on from CM062296.1 coordinate 39,872,215, forward strand.
ATACATGTACATGTCTTTGTCTTGACAAGTTGAGCTACAGTGTCATTGACACTTTCATTTGATATATTACAAGAATTGTTATACAATTAACAGGAGTTTACTCTACAACCCATATGCAGTTAACAGGCCAAGTTTGTATTGAAAACATAGCAAATGGTTTTGGATTTCAAAATTATATTCAATTAACAGGGATATACAATTAAGAGATATTCAATTAAGTGGGCTTCACTGTATATCTTTTCAATTGATTTCCCTTTTGATTGAATAAAACTTCAAAGCACAACCATTTTTCAGTGTAAATTTGGTTGGATAATTGAATATGGGTTATAGAGTGAACCCTGGTTAGTTGATTAAAAATTCATGTATTCTTATGCCCTGAATATTAGTTTAGGGGCATCATAATTTGGTCATGTTTGCCTGTATTCAGTTTCCAGACGATAATTTGAGTTTGCTTTATTTATCAGAGAGAGCCCAGTTAATAGGCAAGTTATTCAAATGGGAATACTAATCAGGTTTTAATATGGCTTCACATTGATTATTTTTGCAGGAGTTATGGCACTTTCAGTCTTACATTTTTTTTTATTTTTGAAGGTTTCCATTCAGTAGCTAAAGTATCCCTCAGTTTTTCAAAACAAAATTTAGTGATTTATTCGGGTAAATGCAACTCAACCTTCTTTAAATGGATTGAGGCCAATTAGTGTTACAAGTTACGGGTCCTTTTTCGACTTTTTTGGTTTCATGTTCTTAACATGAAATTAACATATTTGATCCGAAATAACTGTGGCAAACAAGCCCTGTCTTGCTGGCAGAATAGGACCCAGTAACCAATGCTTGGGGTAGAAGTCCAGATTTGATAGGCTGGACTTGAAGTTAATCTGCACTGCTGTTATGATCAGCCAATTTGCAGAAATATATGACCAGAAACATTAATAAATAAATTTAGTATGTTAGTTATTCTGGTGGAAATACATGTCTAGTTCAAATTTGGGTTCAGACCAATCATTTTTAGCTCAACTTTGGCAAAGCCAAATTTGAGCTTTTGTCCTGGCCCGTCGTCTGTCCGTCTGTCCGCACGTCAACAATTGGATACGGCTCGGGCTAGAGGCCGTATTTATGAACCGATCTTTACGAAACTTCTTGGGTACCTTTGTTATGACCATGGGACGAGAACGAGTGTTCTGGGTGCGGTCTAAAATTCAAGATGGCTGCCAGTGGCCATTTTGTACCAAACTTAGGTCTAATCAGTTTTTTGTACACAACTTCTATACAGCTCAGACTAGAGGCCATATTTATGAACCAATCTTTATGAAACTTCTTGGGTACCTTTGTTATCACCGTGGGATGAGAGCGAGTGTTTTTAGGTGTGGTCCGAAATTCAAGATGGCCACCAGCAGCCATTTTGTACCAAAATTAGTGCAATCAGTCTTTTGTACAGAACTTCTGTATGAAAGTTCTGATTTGAACAAATTTTTGTATGAATGTTTAGTAACATGGAATACATCACATGTTGTAAGGGGTTTTTTTTTCGTGCAGAAATTATGCAAATTAGATGAACTTTGATTTATTCAGTGCTACTTACACAATGTAAGCACACATATCAATACGGATCAGGGTAGAGGCTGTATTTATGAACCGATCTTCACAAAACTTCTTGGGTACCTTTGTTATCACCTTGGGACGAGAATCAGAATGTCCAAAATTCAAGATTGCTGCCAGTGGCCATTTTGTATCGAAATTAGGTCCAATCAGTTTTTTGTCACAAGTTCTATACAGCTCGTATTTGTGAACTGATCTTCACAAAACTTCTTGGGTACCTTTGTTTTCAGCTTGGGACAGGAACGAGTGTGTTTTGGGGTGCCTTTGTTATCACTGTGCTATGAGAACAAATATTTTGGGGTTCAGTCAGACCCACTCTGGGACTCGAAAGATTTCTTTTCTAGTTTAGCATCTGACTGTCACCCACCTTTACAATACTTTACCTATACATTTGTTACAGGCAACGGTCAGTATTTATGTACAGACCATTACAATACTTTATATGTACCTTTGTTATCAGGTCATTACCTAGATGTTTGTCATTGCTGTGTCATATACTATACATGTACATGTCTTTGTCTTGACAAGTTGAGCTACAGTGTCATTGACACTTTCATTGTAGAAGTTGTGACTGCTTTTTGCCTTGTAAAATTTGTATTTTTTAGTTTCGGGGAAAACTTGAGTTTTCCTCGTTTGGCCAGAATTAAATTTAGTATGTGTTATTCATGTGGAAATACCAGTCGGGTTTGAATACGAGTTCAGACTGGTTGTTTTTGGCTCCCCAACGTTTTTTTTTTTAACTTGTGGGAGCCTATGGCATAGCCCTGATGTAACGTGGTTTGGGCATCTGCACATATACATTTTGAACTTGTGTGTACAGGTTTTGATTTTAGGCTTTTTAGCTTTTTTTCACCTTTCTATATTTTGCCGTGGTGGTTCTTATAACAATGAATACTTACCTAGAGTATTTTTTGTGAATTTTAACCTTTTGAATCAAATTTTAGACTTAATGTGACATTTGCGTGCAGGTTTTGATAATTGTTTCTCTCTTTTCCAAATAGAAATTTACGTTTTTCTTTACTCCAGCCACCGATAACAATACACCAACGTTGGTGAGCCACGGGGTACTGATACCCCTTCCAGTTACAAGTTAATGGTAATTTTTTGTTTGAGATTTTTTTTTTTCTTTTTGTTATTTGAACCCCTTGTTAAAAAAACAACTAATAAACAGTCGTATTTTACGTAAGCAATCCCAATATAATCATGCAAGTATGAATACCTTTTGGTATCTGCTCGTTCAGCTGGTGCCAATGATATACATATATGCATGGTTTCACTAGGCCCCCCCCCCCCCCCCTCAAAGAAATGTCTGTCTGTGTAAACCCTGTTCAAGTTAATTTCTGGGTGTTTTTTTCTGCCATTATTTCAAGTAAACAGCCATAGTGCTCTCCGACAGGGACATAGTTACTTTTGAGAGGAACATCTTGTTGGAATTTAAACGTCAACCGTTTTAGGTTTCCCTGTGGGAACCCCGGGAAGTAAGCAGCACTTGTTTACTGTGGCCAGTGGACCAGTTCCACTTTACTACCAGTCAAATAGGACTCAGTCACCAATGCTTGGGGTGAAAGTCCTCTAAAATGGGCAACATGTGGATCAATGATTGACTAAACTTGACTTCATCTCATGTTTTGTGACGATTAGCAACGGTGCATAAATGTGACCTTAACCAACCCCAATAAACAAACAAACAAACCAACAATATTTTAGGCTTACTTCCATTCTATTTTGTCAGAATATAATGTCAAAAGATGGGGGGGGGGGGGGGGGGGGTTCTCGTAAGATCACCAAAGTTTAGCAACGTTGTCTGGTTGATCTGTGGATGGATGACCATTAAATGGTTGATTTAGATTCCCATGCTGAGTCCTTGGGCAGGGCACTTTACCCCAATTGCCCACATGAGGGCACAAAGACACGTGAGCTGAGATGTTCTGCACGTCTAGATGCACATGTCTTCAACCAATCTACGCCTGTCTGTGCTGCTTAGTGCATTGTACTCCTCTGTCCTGCACAGTTCAGTCATGAGTTATGACGATGAAGAACTGACAGTTGCTCGTCATTGCTCGATGGTTCTCTCCAGGTACTCGGCTTCTCCTCCCATAAACCTGTCACCGACACGATCTGACCCAAACTGTTAATGTGTTGTTAACCCTATTCCCAATGCTTGGAGCAGACGACACTCAAGAAAAAAAAATTGTGCTATTGAAATTTCTTAATTTTGCTTCCAAAACATAGCTTATGACCCCCTCATTCGAACGAGCGTGACTAGCTCGTTCAAATGAGTGGTCATAACCTATGTTTTGGAAGCAAAAAAAATGAAAATCTAAAAAATTGTTAACAGCGATATTTGTATAACGCTGGCCACTTTTGGCCGTTATGTTGGGAAAAAAGGTTAAACACCAATACATACATAAATAAATGTCACTAGACAGAAAAATGTGGAAATCCCTGCTAATTGAATACGTCTGTTAATTGAAATTAAAAAAAAGAGAAAAGAACAGATTTGCTCACAAAATATTGGCGGTCTAAACCATTGAGATTTTAATTCATGGACAGGTCCAAGATAAAGAATGTTTTGAAATTGTAACTTGGTCAGTTTAATGTGTGGCCCCGCATTAACATTAGTTAGCAGTTTTATGTCAGGATGTGTGATTGCTGTAGTAACCGTTATTCTTCAACATAAATAAAATTTTAGTTCTGTATTTATTTTTCATTTTTTATATCGTTGGCTCCGGATGGCTTTGTCAACGGAGTTCTGACGCTGAGTTGTCCACCATCCATTTATTTGCTCTGCCTAGTGTTTGCACATGCACATATTTTAATGTTAAATTGTGTTTGCTTGTCACGGTTGGTCTGCACGAAACCCTTTCCTTTCCCAGGTTATGTTTTTTTCCCACAGAATGTTCGAATGAAATCTTGCCATATAGTGCATAATCCCATTGGCAGTTTTGACTCCAAACTATTGGACAGGTCTCTGATGATTAGCTGAAATGAGTCTCTCTCTCTCTCTCTCTCTCTCTCTCTCTCTCTCTCTCTCTCTGTATGTCTGTCAAGCCACATGGGGAGGAGCCTTTGTGGCCCGATCACCGAAGTTAAGCAACATTTTACTTGGGTTAATCTGTGGGTGGCTGATCATTGATTGATTCTTATTCCTGCATTGTGTCCTTGGAAATATACTTGACCCCGACTGACCACGTGGGTACACGGTGAAGCTGTATGCTGAGATACACATATTTAATTTCTGTAACTCTTGTCCATGGTATAAAATGGGGACGATCGCAAGAATACACAACCACGAAATGGGGACGTTCCCGTTTTTGTAAGCCGTCCGAAAAAACGTTTTTTGGATCAGCAAATTGCAAATACTCGCAAAAAGCAAAATCTCCGAAAAAGACCATGTCCCCTCTCAAAGGCCAATTCTTACTGGGTATGTGTATTGTTGTGCCTTCTAGAAGACGCTTTTCCTCGATTGAGCATGCGAGGGACACAATGACGCTGTACACAGAGACGTACTGCACGCCGAAGCGCACGTTTCCAACCAATCTTACCCTGTCTGCTGTGCAGTACATGTAGGGACGTAGCTAGAGGGGAGATGTTGCAACCCCCAACCCCATTTTCTTTAAAAAGTTTTGATAGTTGGAAACATTAAGCAAGGCAATAGGAATTGTTAGACTGCCACAATTATTTTTAACTTGGTCGGTTTGAATATTTCCGTATATTGATGAAAAAAATTCAGACTACAAGTTTCAAAAAAAATTTGCGCGCATTATTATTCATTTGATTTTCTCCATTTTCTTGATTCTCTGTGAGCAGAGGCGTACGCATAGTTGAAAGATTAGACTATAAAAGCGGGGGATTTCGCAACATTTGCGTGACATATCCTATAGTATAACAATACACAATGCTACGGGGAGAGGAATGGGAGGTATTCGCAGGCTCACAATTTTGTAAAAACTTGTCTGGTTTTCCGCCTGACGTAATTCAATTTTAATGTCGCGCTTATTTCGGTATGAAATAAAGCAACGAGGGGTAGATGAGAATTCAAACTCACCGCTGCGAATAACTGGGTGGGCAGGGGCGTGTATATCGAGGTCAACGTACACGCCTCTACCCACCCGTTTGCCGTGGGTGGTGTCTTGCAATGTACAAGGCCCCCGACTAAATTTTTGCCGTGATCCCCTAATCAGTTCTTCCCACCACACCATCTCTGTGCCTTGCTTGAGACGTACTATTTTATAGCTTCCCATGTTATCGGCTTCCCAATCTCTCAAAACAATAGATTAACCGTTTCCATCGGATTTCCCTTCGGCTGTTTAACTCCCCACAACCCACCCCCATATTACCAATGTTTGTGAATGGTGTTCTCTACCCGGTTTACCCTGGATATTCCAAAAGAAAGTGGTCCATTTTGCATTACTTAATGGTCTTGAACTATAACGCTTTGTCTTTTAAGCCCAAATGACCCCTTAATCGTGAAGTGCACAAAATGTGGAATCCCAAACGTATGTATATATATATATATATATATATGTGTGTGTGTGTGTGTGCGAGTTTATATATCTCGCAATTGCGGGGTAATTACTTCGTTTTGTGATATTTCTGCTTCGACCAGGGAACTCTCACCGCAGACTGACATGTTACAGGAAACCTTAGCCCCCCCCCCCCCCCCCCCACACACACCCACCCACCAATCATACATCTTGGGGTAGGGGGTACTAGGCTCTGGTTTGTGTTTGTTTCTTAAACTTGAAGACTCCAACTTTAAACACAGCCGGTAACACATCTCACCATACTGACGTGATTATAACGTCTAAAAGTGTCAAACATCCAATGAGTAAGGAAAGGGTTTAATGGATGTTATGTGCAATAGTCAGAAATCTCTTCAGAACCCAACCAGTAGTACTTTGGGCACGGACATTGAATTCATCAGGTTCTAGCTAAGTCCCTGGGTACATGGAACAATCTTGTACCATGATGTTGAAGAGCTGGTAACTGAATTTCTCTTCAAAGTAATCATTTTAGCTCAATTTTGCGGAAGGCAAATTGAGCTATTGTCCTGGTCTGGCGTCCACACTGGGCGGGCTGCAGGCCGTCTTTTTGAACCTATCTTCACGAAATTTCTTGTGTACTTTCGTCATTGTGAGACGAGTGCTTTGGGGTGCAGATCGAGATTGCCGCTGACGATCATTTTGTTCTGAAATGAGAGCAGCCTGTGTTTTGTACAGGACATCTGCCTGTGTGCTCTGATTGGAACTAATTTTTAGCTCAACTTTGGCGAAGCCAAATTTGAGCCTATGCCATGGCCAGTTGTCCGTCTGTCCGTCAACAATTCAATACGGCTGGGGCTAGAGGTCGTATTTATGAACCGATCTTCACGAAACTTCTTGGGTACCTTTGTTATGACTGTGGGACGAGAACGAGTGTTTTTGGGTCCGATCCGAAATTCAAGTTGGCCCCCATTTTGTACCGACGATGCAGAAATCTGTATTTTGTAACGAACTTCCATATCAAAGCGCTGATTTGAATAGTTTTTTGTATGAATGTTTAGTACCATGGGATACATCACATATAATACGGGTTTTTTTCTCGTACGTAAATTATGCAAATTAGACTAACTTTGATGTATTTAGTGTTACTTTCAGCACTGTAAGTGCAAATGCCAATACGGCTCGGGCTAGAGGCCGTATTTATAAACCGATCTTTACGAAACTTCTTGGGTACCTTTGGTATCACCGTGGGACGAGAACGAGTGTTTTGGGGTGCGGTCCGAAATTCAAGATGGCCGATGGCAGCCATTTTGTATAAAATTAGATGCAATCAGATTTTTGCACAGAACTTCCATATGAAAGTGCTGACTTGAATAATTTTTTTGTGTGAATGTTTAGTACCATGGGATACATCACACATAATACGGGTTTTTTTCTCGTGCAGAAATTATGCAAATTAGATGAACTTTGATTTTTTCAGTGCTACTTACACACAGTAAGTGCGCATGTCAATACGGCTCGGGCTAGAGGCTGTATTTATCAACCGATCTTCACGAAACTTCTTGGGTACCTCTGTTATCAGCTTGGGATGAGAACGAGTGTTTCTGAGTGCGGTCCAAAATTCAAGATGGCTGCCAGTGGCCATTTCGTACCGAAATTAGGTCTAATCAATTTTTTGTACACAACTTCTATACGGCTCAGACTAGAGGCCGTATTTATGAACCGATCTTTATGAAACGTCTTGGGTACCTTTGTTATCACCGTGGGATGAGAACGAGTGTTTTTGGGTGTGGTCCAAAATTCAAGATGGCCACCAGCAACCATTGTGTACCAAAATTAGTGCAATCAGTCTTTTGGACAGAACTTCTGTATGAAAGTTCTGATTTGAATAAATTTTTGTATGAAGGTGTAGTGAAATGGAATTCATCACATATAGTACGGGTTTTTTTCTCGTGCAGAAATTATGCAAATTAGATTAATTTTGATTTATTTAGTGCTACTTACACACTGTAAGTGCACATGTCAATACGGCTCGGGTTAGAGTCTGTATTTATCAACCGATCTTCACGAAACTTCTTGGGTACCTTTGTTATCACCTTGGGACGAGAACGAGTGTTTCTGAGTGCGGTCCAAAATTCAAGATGGCTGCCAGTGGCCATTTTGTACCGAAATTAGGTCCAAACAGTTTTTTGTCACAACTTCTATACAGCTCGTATTTATGAACTGATCTTCACGAAACTTCTTGGGTACCTTTGTTTTCACCTTGGGACAGGAATGAGTGTGTTTTGGGGTGCCTTGGTTATCACTGTGGTATGAGAACAAATATTTTGGGGTTCAGTCAGACCCACTCTGGGACTCAAAGATTTCCTTTCTAGTTGAGCATCTGACTGTCACCCACCTTTACAATATTTTACCTATACATTTGTTACAGGCTACGGCCAGTATTTATGTACAGACCGTTACAATACTTTATATGTACCTTTGTTATCAGGTCATTACCGAAATGTTTGTGATTGCTGTGTCACATACTATACATGTACATGTCTTGACAAGTTGAGCTACAATGTCATTGACACTTTCATTATATGTATGTTCAGTATCATGTAATACATCACATAAAATACGGGTTTGTGTCTCGAAAATATGCAAATTTGTCTAGTTTTTGATAATGTCAGTGCTCCTTATTTACACTAAGTGTACATGTCAGTACGTTTGGGACTGGAGGCTGTGTTTATGAACCGATCTGCATGAAACTTCTTGGGTAGCTTTGTTATCACCATGGGGTGAAAAGTGTTTTGTGGTGCATCTCAAAATCCAGATAGCTGACACCAGCCATTTTGTATTGAATTAAGTGCAAACGTTTTGCATACAGAACCTCCACATGAGTGCTCCGATTTGAATAAATTTTTCGCTTAACTTGACATAGTCAAGATAAGCTATTGCTATCACGTGTGCGGAAGTCTGTTAGTCTGTAAGTCTGTTCACATTTTCATTTAGCACGGGCTACACCCCGCAGTTCTTGTCTGATCGTCACGAAATTTCATATGCAGGTTTGGGGTCATGTCTAGATGAGAACGTCCCCTTTTGGTCGCAAGCCGAAAACCATTAGTACAGTCTACAGGTCGTATTTATGAGGGGATTTCATTGTAACTTGGTAGGATGCCTCTGTATAATGCCTAGATGAGAACGTCCCCTTTTGGGCATGATCTATCAACCGTGATGGCTGCCCAAGCCCGAAACCCAAAAACTTTTAGCACAGTCTGCGGGTCATGTTTCATATGGAGGGATTTCATTGTAACTTGGTAGGATGACTCCTTATGATATCTAGATGAGAATTTCCCCATTTGAGCGTAATCTGCCAACCGTGACGACTGCCCGAGCCCAAAACTCGAAAACCTTTAGCACAGTCTACAGGTCATATTTATTGAGGAATTTCATTGTAACTTGGTGGGTTGACTTCATATAATGTCTAGATGAGAAAGTCCCCTTTTGGACATGATTGGGCAACTGTGACGGCTAAAGTGGCCCGGAAACCTTTAGCACAGTCTACAGGTCATATTCATGAAGGGGTTTCATTGTAACTTGGTAGGATGACTCCAAATAATGTCTAGATGAGAACGTCCTATTTTGGTCGTGATCATTCAGCCCTGATGTGTGCCCGAGCCCAAAAAAATTTAGTCTTGGCAAAAGGTTATATTTATAGGATTTCATTGTAACCTGTTAGGTTGACACAATATAATGCCTAGATGATGACATCTCCTTTTGGTCGTGATTGGTCAGCTGTGATGGCTACAAGTGCCCGAAGCCCGAAAACCTTGAGCACAGTCTACAGGTCATATTTATGAAGGGATTTCATTGTAACTTCGTAGGATCACTCCAGATGATGCCCAGATGAGAATGTCCCCTTTGGTTGCGATCAGTCAACCATGATGGCTGCTAGAGCCCGAAGCCCGAAAACCTTAAGCACAGTCTACAGGTCATATTTATGAAGGGATTTCATTGTAACTTGGTAGGTTGACTTCAAACAATGTCTAGATAGATGAGAACGTCCCCTTTTGGACATGATTGGGCAACTTTGACGGCTAAAGGTGCCCGAAGCCCAAAAACCTTTAGCACTGTCTACAGGTCATATTTATAAAGGGATTTCATTGTAGCTTGGTAGGATGACTCCAAATAATGATGATGCCCAGATGAGATTGTCCCCTTTGGTTGCGATCATGATGGCTGCCCGAAACCTTTAGTACAGTCTACAGGTCAAATTTATGAAAGGATTTCATTGTAACCTGGTAGGTTGACTTCATATAATGTCAAGATGAGAACGTCCCGTTTTGGACACGATTGGGCAACTGTGACGGCTACAAGGGCCCAAAGCCCGAAAACCTTTAAAACAGTCTACAGGTCATAATTATGAAGGGATTTCATTGTAGCTTGGTAGGATGACTCCAAATAATGTCTAGATGAGAACATCCCCTTTTGGTCGCGATCATTCAGCCTTTATGGCTGCCCGAGCCCAAAGACCTTTAACATAGTCTATAGGTCGTATTTATGGAAGGATTTCAGTGCAACTTGTTAGGTTGACTCCATATAATGCCTAGATGATGGCATCCCGTTTGGTCGTGATTGGTCAACTGTGATGGCTACAGGTGCCCGAAGCCCGAAAGCTTGATCACAGTCTACAGGTCATATTTATGAAGGGATTTCATTGTAACTTTGTAGGATCACTCCAGATGATGCCCAGATGAGAATGTCCCCTTTTGGTTGCGATCATTCAACTATTATGGCTGCCCGAGCCCAAAGCCTGAATACCTTTAGCACAGTCTACAGGTCATATTTATGAAGGGATTTCATTGTAACTTGGTAGGTTTGATTTCATATAATGTCTAGATGAGAATGTCCCCTTTTGGACACGATTCGGCAACTGTGACAGCTAGAGGGCCTGAAGCCCGAAAACCTTTAGAACAGTCTACAGGTCATAATTATGCAGGTATTTCATTGTAGCTTGGTAGGATGACTCCAAATAATGTCTAGATGAGAACGTCCCCTTTTGGTCGCGATCATTCAGCCTCGGTGGCTGCCTGAGCCCAAAAACCTTTAGCATGTCTGTAGGTCGTATTTATGGAAGGATTTCATTGTAACTTGCTAGGTTGACTCCATATAATGCCGAGATGATGACATCCCCTTTTGGTCGTGGTTGGTCAACTGTGATGGCTACAGGTGCCCGAAAATCTTGAGCACAGTCTACAGGTCATATTTATGAAGGGATTTCATTGTAACTTCGTAGGATCACTCCAGATGATGTCCAGATGAGAATGTCCCCTTTTGGTTGCGATCATTCAACCATGATGGCTGCCCGAGCCTAAAGCCTGAAAACCTTTAGCACAGTCTCCAGGTCATATTTATGAAGGGTTTCATTGTAACTTGGTAGGTTGACTTCATATAATGTCCAGATGAGAACGTCCCCTTTGGACGCAATTGGGAAACTGACGGCTACAGGGGCCCGAAAACCTTTAGCACAGTCTACATGCTATATTAATGAAGGGATTTCAATGTAACTTGATAGGATGACTCGTTTTGGAATAATTTCACTGTAACTTGGTAACTTTCGTTGATATACGTTAACTCTGAGGGCCACATACATTAACTGTGAGGTCATATTAACCCAGCCCTCAGCTCTTTAGTACAGTGTACACCTCATATTATTTTTATCAAAAACATAGCATAGAGGGAACAGAAATGAACATATTCCCAATTATCACAATTCTTGTCTTATTTCATAATCCTTTCATAAACATTGAACATTATCCTTTTCATCAAACACAACACACAAGTTAAGCTACAGTGTCATTGACACTTTCATTGTTTGTTCAATATCATGTAATACATCACATATAACACGGGTTTTTGTCTCATGCAAAAAAATATGCAAATTAGACGAGCTTTGATGAACTCAGTGCTACTTATACACGGTAAGTGCATATTTCAATACGGCTCGGGCTAAACGCTGTATTGATGAACCAATCCTCATAAAACTTCTTGGGCAGCTTTGTTGTCATCATGGGACGAGAACGACTGATTTGGGGTTCAGTTTGAAATTCAAGATGGTCGCTGTTTTTGCAGAACGTCTATAATGAGTGCCCAGATTTGAATAAATTATTGTGTGTTTGAGCAGTACCATGTAATACATCACATATAATACGAGTTTTTGTCTCATGCAAAAAATATGCAAGTCAGACGAGCTTTGATAAACAGAGTACTGCTTAAACACAGAAAATGCCCATTTCAATACTGTGGAGTGGGATACAAGGAAAAGAAGCAAGATATCCTACGGCTCGATAGAATTTGGTCCAGGCCACTTTGCTCCGAATTAAGCGTACGCTCTATCCTTTGTCTCTCCAATTTTCACTCCATGAATCGTATAGCCCGAGCATTTTGACCCCGGTTTAGGGGAGGAGAGGGACATAACGTTCGGTTACAAATCATACGCCACCAGAGTATACTGAAATAGCCCTCTAGCACTACCTGCTAGGTAGATCTAAGGGCTGGGTCATTTGGAATACAGAGAATAGGGATTAAAACTGAAAGAATTTGAGCCAGAAAACGGGCTCGTAGGGTCTATTTGGGTAATTCAATGTACTCTTATTAGATCGAATGAACTCTCCCAAATTTTTAGCGGGCTGTGTCACTCAGATATAGGGTTGAGGTACTCCAAATATGGGTTAAAACTAGATTTTGAGAGATGTTTAGTCATTGTCGGGCCTATTGGGGTAATTAGTTATGCTCCATTTGGATCGAACACATCCTGAAAACACACCCCTACTATAGTATTAGGTTTTGGGTTGCTTAGCAACTTCGTGCCACCATAGAAACCAAGATGGCGGCCTCCTATAAACAAAATGATCGACGGAAACACGCGTCATCCTCACAACACGTGGCCGCACACGCGCACTACCATGACAACCCACGTGACACACAATGCATTGCAGGATAGCGTTACTCCCCCTCCCCAATTCCCTCTCCCAAACCGGGGTTAAAATGTCCGAGTTATACCACTCAGGTAATGTAAAAGTAGAGAGACATAGGCTAGATCGTTAGCCTAATTTGGATGGAGTAAAGAAGCCTAATCCAGATTCCACCGAGCTGTAGGAAATCTTGCTTCTGTTGTATCTTTTCCACGTATCCCACACTACCCCGCCCCTCCCGTGTCCGGCTATTGTGCAACCAAACCCCATCGCAACCCACTCCACTCTCAGCTCCAGCAACTTTGGCCAGAGTCACTCGCATTTTCTAACAGCAGCAACCAGCTACCCACACTGCTTTTGTGCAGGTGAACAGCCGGTTGAATACAATGATTGCAGTTATAAATGACCATTCTGGAATCGAAATTATTGAATGTCTGGTATGTTAGACTTATATGGTTGTGGCAGGGCTGTAGGGGTTATCGAGGAAGTCGTTTGCGTGGGTGGTACAAATAAAAGAGAGACAATGTTTGTCACTCAGAGCAGAGTATACCGCCCCATGTCCCGGAATGGCATAGGGACCGTTGGCAGCATTGACGGAGGCGCTAATGCGCCATAAGTACCCGGACGCACTGGTAAAGAGGGGGGGGGGGGGGGGGGGGGGGAATAAAATTAAAGCTTGGAATTTTATTACATTACGGGCCTGATAAGTGTAGATTGTGTCTATTTTGGGGAATTTTCTTACATTATGGGTACCTTGCATTTACTACACGTCATTACATTTAGTACATTTTGGGTCGTTTTTTATTACATTATGGGTAGGTGTTACATTACTGGCATTTATTACATTATGGGTCGAAACAAACATCATAACTCCAGACCGTACAAAACATCGCCTTTCACAGGATCAGGAGTTGAAAACGCACAACTCTGCGTACAGTGTGTGTGTGCTCCTGTCTATGGTATAAAATGGGGACGATTGCAAGAAAAAAACGCCCACACCCCTAGAATGAACACGTGACCTTTTTTATAAGCTAGTCTGAATCATTTTTTTTAGATCTACAGGTTGCAAATACCCACAAAAAGGTACGTTCCGACGCTGTGCATAGTATCATCGTGGCTGCATGTGGGTTTTGATGATCAAGTGTGTAAGACACAACGCGAGGGTGCAGGTGGAAATCGAACACGAGATCATACGCTTGAGTTACCGCCCTCCCCTTAAATACCAATGCTCCATTGACTGGCGGACCACAAACCTTACAAATATTGGATTTTCCACGCCCCAGTCTGCGTGGTAAATTATGAATCGCTTTATCGTTCCATTTTCATTTTCGTGCCTACATTTAATGTGTTAATGTTAAACCAACGATTCCCAAAACTAATGGCGGGTAAAAATGCTTGGCGGCAACACTGCAAGGCTTAATTGAGCAGAGATGCGAAGGATGTTGCCCCCCCCCCCCCCCTTATACAAAGCAACACTGCTCTAGACCTTACAGCAACAGTCAGTTCCATAAACGACGAGAGGAGTTCCCCCCCCCCCCCCCCCCCCCCCCGTTCCACCAACAAGGAATATTATCGTAAAAGATTGAGCGGTCATCACGAAGTTTTGCTCGAGGTTAAAATGCTATGAGAGGTTCAACAACCCAGTATCATGATTCTTTTCCAGGTTCAATTTTAATTTTTTGGCCAACTGGTTATGTTGACCGACGATTTGCAAAATTGAGATGAGACCCCCATCCCTCCCAGACTCATTATGTGACGAGCTTTGGGTTTCAGTTCAATTGTGAAAAGCAACATTGCGCTTGACAATACAGTGTCAGCGGTGTAGATTGAGGTGGCTACGTTACCCCCAGCACCCCCCCCCCCCCCCCAACCTTTCCCATTCATGAAGACTTCAAATGCTATTTAATATGCAGCACAATTATAGATACAAAGTGACAGTTTACCGACTATTTTATTCAATTAACAGGGTTAATTCTATAACCCATATTTAATTACCAGGTCGAAACTTGCACTGAATGTATGATAAATGGGTTTCTTTTTCGAAATTTTATTTTATTAACAGGGATATCCAACTAAAAGACATACAACTAAATGGATTCTATTGTTTATCTACTTTTAGAAAACTGAGCCCGTTTTCAGGTATTTCCAATGTGGTTATGACGAGTGGCTCCGGAAACAAACGACCGGCTTCCGAAATTTAACGAACCGCTTCCGTCGATGCTTCTGAGTTTTTAAATGACAAACGGGGATTGTTATGTACATGTATAATTCACACATACACACCATGTAAGAAAAATTTGCCATAAAAAGGGGATAGAGCTTTTTTGGAGATTTTTGCATTTTCTGGGTATTTGCAGTCCGCGGATCTAAAAAAATAGTTTTTTAAAAACGGGGACGTCCCCGTTCTCGGAGTGTCCCCGTTTCAAGGGTGTGTATTCATGCAATTGTCCCCGTTTTACACCATCGGCAAGAACACACACACACACACACACACACACACACACACACACACACACACACACACACACACACACACACACACACACACACACATATCTCCATACATCGTGTCCCTCAACAGCGAGAAGTTGGGCCGAGTCCGTCCCAACTCGCAAAATAAGTTTGTTCCAAGGACTGGGTCCCTCTGTCCATCGGAGATCAAGAAGGCCGCCCTCATGACCCCCTAACGATATTCACAAGTGGCTCCAAAATCGGCGCCAAATTCGCCCGTGACGTCCTGTTCACACTGTTTGGGAGAGTGGGTGTCGAATGTAATAGGAGTAGAAGTAGGAGGTGAAGGGACACTCGCTGCATCTGTGTCAGCTGCATCAACGACGTCATCAGCAGTAACTGTTGATACTGAATTCTCGACGACAGAAGTGTGTGGCACGTCCGATGATGTGCCCGTTGCACATTAAAATTCAATGGAAGCCAATCAATAGGGCTTCATCTAATTTGTTTGGACGACACAAACTGAGTTGTGAAAAACAAACTTGGGACATCTCAGATTGAAAAGAATTAATTAGATGAGTGACATTTGTCAGCTTGTTACCGAGTTTAATTATGTACTGAGCTGTGAAAAACACCCCCAGCCCACATATGGATATATACCATGCATGCCCTCCCAAAGTTGGAATCATTTTCCTCAAAGTCTCTTTGAAAAAGCCAAACCAAGCGAAACGCGTCGAGACAGACGGATTATTTTCTGCCTTTGTTGAAGACTACAACCAATCCAGGTATCTTCTCAAATAGGTAATATCTAGATTTCATTTTAATTTATTTCATTTCTTCATTTTAAATTCATCTACCTATTCTTCAAATGGCTCAAAAAAGACAGAAGCATCAGGGAAGGAGAGTTGCCCAGTCTGAAAGAGGCCAGGAACAATCGTTCCAGGCCTATTCTAGATTGGTCAAGGCCCTTTTCCAGGTGATTCAGTGTATGCACCATATTGGGCTCTTAGAGCAGCATTTGGCCAACCGGGATTTCCCGAAACAGTTGGAGAAGAAAGTAGATGAGTTAGGTGGCTTTCTAAAGCCGGCTCTTCCCACCCCACACATTTTTTTCTGTTTTTCGACAGATTAGTGTTAAGCGGAGTTAATTTTGACAAAAGGAATTGGCGCCTCCCCGATGTTTGTAAAAACATCCTTATGATTGGAAGTTCAAATTTAGGACGCATTGATCGAAATCCCCATCCGGACATCCAGGTGGAGTGTTACCCCCGGCGCCAAATTCAATCATCTGCGCTCTATGTTTAAAGGGCACAGGGGCCAGTCCAGTCCCCAAAAAATATTATTAAATATTGGCGTGAATTCTCGAAACGATAATTCTGATCTCGTAGTTAAGCAGTTGCGGAATATGCTTAGCGATATCAGGGTCAAGTTTAGATCAGCAAAAATTTATTTCGCTGAACTAAACTTTTCGCAAAAACTCCCTCAGGCTGAGAGGAGAACCCTGAGCATCATCAACGAAACCATTCGGAAGGTGAAGGACGTTAACGTTATACCAAAAATTGATGACGCGAAGTTTGATGTTGCTCAGGATTTAATCCATTGGACCACGAGAACCGCCAGTATTATGTACGATCACTGGTTGAACCACCTAAATTTAAACTAAGTAAAGGCAAAGGTAACAGCCGCCTAACAGATGTGGGATTAGGAACTAATGTGGTTAACCTGTCTGGCACCAATGACCTAACAACCCAAGAGAAATCTCTTTTAGATCGCGGTTTGACTTTTGTACCAACACCAAAGCCTAAAACTGATAACCAAACAAATTTACCATCATACAACTGTAATTTTCTTAGGCAAATGAAATTAGCCGACCGCTTTAGAAACTCCAGCGGTCGGAAACTTCCTTTTACAGAATCATCTGGTTGGTCACCTCCAGATAGTGAAGTAGATCCCGAAATTATTGAGGCTAGCAAACGAATCATCAAAAAGGTGTTCAGCATGAACATACTCTCCGATAAAGACAATTTAACAGCTGGTGAACGGAGAGCCCTCACGAAACTTCGAAAAAATGAGAAATTAGTAATTAAACCAGCCGACAAAGGTGGGTCGGTAGTTGTTCTATCTCGGGATAATTATATAAAGGAAGCCATGAGACAACTCAGCAATACTAAACATTATAAGAAAATAGATTCACTTATTTGGCCTAGTAATATCGAAAAATTCAATAAGATCTTAAAATTTCTCCTCGACGAAGGTCACATTACCAAAAAACAATTGAAATATTTAACAGCTAAGCTCAGTGCTCAAACAAGACAATTTTATATCCTACCAAAGATCCACAAGGACCGTTCTTCATGGACGGATGACTTAACGCCACCCGGGAGGCCAATTGTATCAGATTGTAATTCGGAATCTTATGCGATCTCGGAATTAATTGATTATCATCTGAAACCTATAGCAAATAGACATCCGAGCTATCTAAAAAATACACAGGATTTCCTGTCAAAAATTTCGAAATTGAAAATATCGAAAAATGCAATTCTGGCTACTTTGGATATCGACAGTATGTATACGAACATTGATATTGATAAAGGTGTTAAATCAGTTAAAAATGCATTTGAAAAATATCCGGATGCGAAACGCCCGGATGAACAAATTTTGGATCTTTTAGAGCTGAGCTTAAAAGGTAATGACTTTCAATTCAATGGAGAATATTTTCTACAAATAATGGGTTGTCCTATGGGCAAAAGATTCAGTCCTAATTTTGCAAGCATTTATGTAGCGGAATGGGAGGAAAATGCCTTAAGCAAATGTGCAAAGCATCCTCTCGTATATCTCAGGTACTTAGATGACATTTTTATTATTTGGGAACATTCAAAAGAAGATTTTGATGAATTTTTAGAAATTTTGAACAATCACGATCCAAATATTAAATTGAAAGCTACTATCAGTGAAAATTCTGTTGATTTTCTCGATGTGACCGTGTATAAAGGCAAGCAATTTCAGGCGTCCGGTCATTTAGATTATAAAGTGTATTTTAAACCAACTGATTCACATCAATTGTTGCACACAAAATCATTTCATCCTCAACATACATTTAAAGGTATCATCAAATCACAACTCATTCGTTTCCACCGCAATTCAAGTGATAAGGTAAATTTCAATGAGGCTTGTTCTACTCTATTTGGCGCCCTCAGATCGAGAGGGTACTCGCTGCGCCTCTTGCGTAGCCTGAAATCCCAAACCCTGAAAAAGCTCGAAAGTCCAGCTGAAACTACTGATTTCGAACCACTGAAGATTGAACACAACAGACCGTTGCAGAATGGTAGTGGCGCGGTATTTAATTGCAAAAAGCCTCGTTGTAGACTGCATACTTTTATGCCTGATCAGAAAGAGGAATTTTCCTCCGAACAAACGAAAAATCATTATCAGATCCGTAACCCCCTCCATTGTGATTCACCAAACATTATTTACCTTATCACTTGTAAACGATGTCGGAAACAGTATGTTGGTCAAAGTCAAAATCCTTTTCGAGAACGTGCTACTAGACACAAACAGGATATAAAACATAATGCTGATGCCCCAGTAGCACAACATTTTAACCTTCCTGGCCATTCTTTGGACGATTTCGAAATCCATCCTATTGAACAACCACCAATTAAAGACACATTAGAAGAAACTGACGAATTTAGAGAAAAACGTGAAGCTTTTTGGATCAATACGCTTCAAACCCTCTGGCCATTTGGTATGAACATATCAGAGGGCGAATGCGAAAGGAGGTCTATCATTCCTTTCACTTTAACGTACAACAGAATGAATATCGAAATAGCAAAAATGTTAAAAGATGAATTCAATTTTACCAATGCTAAATTAAATGAACCTTTGAATCTTCGACCTGTCATCGCCTATAAGAAAAACAAAAGCTTGCGTAACATCCTTGTAAGGACTAAATTAGAGCCCATCAATGAATAACATCAATTTTTGCCAGTCAGTTTAACCAGTTCCTAAGCTCATCACTTAGTTTAAATCAATTTTATGTACTTTTTGTCATGTTTGAAACCAATCAGGGTTCAGTAAATGAAAACAATTTTTCAGCGGCATATTAAAAGAAAAAAACGTTTCAGTATGAAATGTCTGTGCCAGTGCGATTTTTTAACCTCAAACACACACACACACACACATCTCCATACATCGTGTCCCTCAACAGCGAGAAGTTGGGCCGAGTCCGTCCCAACTCGCAAAATAAGTTTGTTCCAAGGACTGGGTCCCTCTGTCCATCGGAGATCAAGAAGGCCGCCCTCATGACCCCCTAACGATATTCACAAGTGGCTCCAAAATCGGCGCCAAATTCGCGCGTGACGTCCTGTTCACACTGTTTGGGAGAGTGGGTGTCGAATGTAATAGGAGTAGAAGTAGGAGGTGAAGGGACACTCGCTGCATCTGTGTCAGCTGCATCAACGACGTCATCAGCAGTAACTGTTGATACTGAATTCTCGACGACAGAAGTGTGTGGCACGTCCGATGATGTGCCCGTTGCACATTAAAATTCAATGGAAGCCAATCAATAGGGCTTCATCTAATTTGTTTGGACGACACAAACTGAGTTGTGAAAAACAAACTTGGGACATCTCAGATTGAAAAGAATTAATTAGATGAGTGACATTTGTCAGCTTGTTACCGAGTTTAATTATGTACTGAGCTGTGAAAAACACCCCCAGCCCACATATGGATATATACCATGCATGCCCTCCCAAAGTTGGAATCATTTTCCTCAAAGTCTCTTTGAAAAAGCCAAACCAAGCGAAACGCGTCGAGACAGACGGATTTTTTTCTGCCTTTGTTGAAGACTACAACCAATCCAGGTATCTTCTCTAATAGGTAATATCTAGATTTCATTTTAATTTATTTCATTTCTTCATTTTAAATTCATCTACCTATTCTTCAAATGGCTCAAAAAAGACAGAAGCATCAGGGAAGGAGAGTTGCCCAGTCTGAAAGAGGCCAGGAACAATCGTTCCAGGCCTATTCTAGATTGGTCAAGGCCCTTTTCCAGGTGATTCAGTGTATGCACCATATTGGGCTCTTAGAGCAGCATTTGGCCAACCGGGATTTCCCGAAACAGTTGGAGAAGAAAGTAGATGAGTTAGGTGGCTTTCTAAAGCCGGCTCTTCCCACCCCACACATTTTTTCTGTTTTTCGACAGATTAGTGTTAAGCGGAGTTAATTTTGACAAAAGGAATTGGCGCCTCCCCGATGTTTGTAAAAACATCCTTATGATTGGAAGTTCAAATTTAGGACGCATTGATCGAAATCCCCATCCGGACATCCAGGTGGAGTGTTACCCCGGCGCCAAATTCAATCATCTGCGCTCTATGTTTAAAGGGCACAGGGGCCAGTCCAGTCCCCAAAAAATATTATTAAATATTGGCGTGAATTCTCGAAACGATAATTCTGATCTCGTAGTTAAGCAGTTGCGGAATATGCTTAGGGATATCAGGGTCAAGTTTAGATCAGCAAAAATTTATTTCGCTGAACTAAACTTTTCGCAAAAACTCCCTCAGGCTGAGAGGAGAACCCTGAGCATCATCAACGCAACCATTCGGAAGGTGAAGGACGTTAACGTTATACCAAAAATTGATGTTGCTCAGGATTTAATCCATTGGACCACGAGAACCGCCAATATTATGTACGATCACTGGTTGAACCACCTAAATTTAAACTAAGTAAAGGCAAAGGTAACAGCCGCCTAACAGATGTGGGATTAGGAACTAATGTGGTTAACCTGTCTGGCACCAATGACCTAACAACCCAAGAGAAATCTCTTTTAGATCGCGGTTTGACTTTTGTACCAACACCAAAGCCTAAAACTGATAACCAAACAAATTTACCATCATACAACTGTAATTTTCTTAGGCAAATGAAATTAGCCGACCGCTTTAGAAACTCCAGCGGTCGGAAACTTCCTTTTACAGAATCATCTGGTTGGTCACCTCCAGATAGTGAAGTAGATCCCGAAATTATTGAGGCTAGCAAACGAATCATCAAAAAGGTGTTCAGCATGAACATACTCTCCGATAAAGACAATTTAACAGCTGGTGAACGGAGAGCCCTCACGAAACTTCGAAAAAATGAGAAATTAGTAATTAAACCAGCCGACAAAGGTGGGTCGGTAGTTGTTCTATCTCGGGATAATTATATAAAGGAAGCCATGAGACAACTCAGCAATACTAAACATTATAAGAAAATAGATTCACTTATTTGGCCTATTAATATCGAAAAATTCAATAAGATCTTAAAATTTCTCCTCGACGAAGGTCACATTACCAAAAAACAATTGAAATATTTAACAGCTAAGCTCAGTGCTCAAACAAGACAATTTTATATCCTACCAAAGATCCACAAGGACCGTTCTTCATGGACGGATGACTTAACTCCACCCGGGAGGCCAATTGTATCAGATTGCAATTCGGAATCTTATGCGATCTCGGAATTAATTGATTATCATCTGAAACCTATAGCAAATAGACATCCGAGCTATCTAAAAAATACACAGGATTTCCTGTCAAAAATTTCGAAATTGAAAATATCGAAAAATGCAATTCTGGCTACTTTGGATATCGACAGTATGTATACGAACATTGATATTGATAAAGGTGTTAAATCCGTTAAAAATGCATTTGAAAAATATCCGGATGCGAAACGCCCGGATGAACAAATTTTGGATCTTTTAGAGCTGAGCTTAAAAGGTAATGACTTTCAATTCAATGGAGAATATTTTCTACAAATAATGGGTTGTCCTCTGGGCAAAAGATTCAGTCCTAATTTTGCAAGCATTTATGTAGCGGAATGGGAGGAAAATGCCTTAAGCAAATGTGCAAAGCATCCTCTCGTATATCTCAGGTACTTAGATGACATTTTTTATTATTTGGGAACATTCAAAAGAAGATTTTGATGAATTTTTAGAAATTTTGAACAATCACGATCCAAATATTAAATTGAAAGCTACTATCAGTGAAAATTCTGTTGATTTTCTCGATGTGACCGTGTATAAAGGCAAGCAATTTCAGGCGTCCGGTCATTTAGATTATAAAGTGTATTTTAAACCAACTGATTCACATCAATTGTTGCACACAAAATCATTTCATCCTCAACATACATTTAAAGGTATCATCAAATCACAACTCATTCGTTTCCACCGCAATTCAAGTGATAAGGTAAATTTCAATGAGGCTTGTTCTACTCTATTTGGCGCCCTCAGATCGAGAGGGTACTCGCTGCGCCTCTTGCGTAGCCTGAAATCCCAAACCCTGAAAAAGCTCGAAAGTCCAGCTGAAACTACTGATTTCGAACCACTGAAGATTGAACACAACAGACCGTTGCAGAATGGTAGTGGCGCGGTATTTAATTGCAAAAAGCCTCGTTGTAGACTGCATACTTTTATGCCTGATCAGAAAGAGGAATTTTCCTCCGAACAAACGAAAAATCATTATCAGATCCGTAACCCCCTCCATTGTGATTCACCAAACATTATTTACCTTATCACTTGTAAACGATGTCGGAAACAGTATGTTGGTCAAAGTCAAAATCCTTTTCGAGAACGTGCTACTAGACACAAACAGGATATAAAACATAATGCTGATGCCCCAGTAGCACAACATTTTAACCTTCCTGGCCATTCTTTGGACGATTTCGAAATCCATCCTATTGAACAACCACCAATTAAAGACACATTAGAAGAAACTGACGAATTTAGAAAAAAAAACGTGAAGCTTTTTGGATCAATACGCTTCAAACCCTCTGGCCATTTGGTATGAACATATCAGAGGGCGAATGCGAAAGGAGGTCTATCATTCCTTTCACTTTAACGTACAACAGAATGAATATCGAAATAGCAAAAATGTTAAAAGATGAATTCAATTTTACCAATGCTAAATTAAATGAACCTTTGAATCTTCGACCTGTCATCGCCTATAAGAAAAACAAAAGCTTGCGTAACATCCTTGTAAGGACTAAATTAGAGCCCATCAATGAATAACATCAATTTTTGCCAGTCAGTTTAACCAGTTCCTAAGCTCATCACTTAGTTTAAATCAATTTTATGTACTTTTTGTCATGTTTGAAACCAATCAGGGTTCAGTAAATGAAAACAATTTTTCAGCGGCATATTAAAAGAAAAAAACGTTTCAGTATGAAATGTCTGTGCCAGTGCGATTTTTTAACCTCAAACACACACACACACACACACACACACATCTCCATACATCGTGTCCCTCAACAGCGAGAAGTTGGGCCGAGTCCGTCCCAACTCGCAAAATAAGTTTGTTCCAAGGACTGGGTCCCTCTGTCCATCGGAGATCAAGAAGGCCGCCCTCATGACCCCCTAACGATATTCACAAGTGGCTCCAAAATCGGCGCCAAATTCGCGCGTGACGTCCTGTTCACACTGTTTGGGAGAGTGGGTGTCGAATGTAATAGGAGTAGAAGTAGGAGGTGAAGGGACACTCGCTGCATCTGTGTCAGCTGCATCAACGACGTCATCAGCAGTAACTGTTGATACTGAATTCTCGACGACAGAAGTGTGTGGCACGTCCGATGATGTGCCCGTTGCACATTAAAATTCAATGGAAGCCAATCAATAGGGCTTCATCTAATTTGTTTGGACGACACAAACTGAGTTGTGAAAAACAAACTTGGGACATCTCAGATTGAAAAGAATTAATTAGATGAGTGACATTTGTCAGCTTGTTACCGAGTTTAATTATGTACTGAGCTGTGAAAAACACCCCCAGCCCACATATGGATATATACCATGCATGCCCTCCCAAAGTTGGAATCATTTTCCTCAAAGTCTCTTTGAAAAAGCCAAACCAAGCGAAACGCGTCGAGACAGACGGATTATTTTCTGCCTTTGTTGAAGACTACAACCAATCCAGGTATCTTCTCTAATAGGTAATATCTAGATTTCATTTTAATTTATTTCATTTCTTCATTTTAAATTCATCTACCTATTCTTCAAATGGCTCAAAAAAGACAGAAGCATCAGGGAAGGAGAGTTGCCCAGTCTGAAAGAGGCCAGGAACAATCGTTCCAGGCCTATTCTAGATTGGTCAAGGCCCTTTTCCAGGTGATTCAGTGTATGCACCATATTGGGCTCTTAGAGCAGCATTTGGCCAACCGGGATTTCCCGAAACAGTTGGAGAAGAAAGTAGATGAGTTAGGTGGCTTTCTAAAGCCGGCTCTTCCCACTCCACACATTTTTTCTGTTTTTCGACAGATTAGTGTGGGATGGGCCAACCAAACGTTAAATGCTTTAGTTGAGCATTACAAGATAAATTTAAACCAGTTAAGTCTAAGATAACTTTGGCTATGCGACCACCTCCTGGACTCGAAAAATAGACTTCAACAGCGCTTCGGCGCGTGCCTTGATCTGGGCTCAAAAAAACTTTAAAAATAAGTTGACAGATAAGACGATTTCGGCCTATGAGTCTTACATTTCGGAACTTCGCCCAGCGTCTGGAGTAAGGAACAATACGGGAGGGAGCAAGCAAACTCCGGCCCGTGTTGTCCCTCTACCCCAACGCGAAAAGCAAAATAAGAAAAGATCAAGGCAAAGCACTTCTCCCTCTTCTTTTCCTTCTACTTCTTTCTCTCAGAGTAAGCGCCTCAATTTGCAAACATCTCCGGTCCATATTGTGACTGAAGATGCTCGCAAATTGAGTAACGCTGTCTCGCCTCGTCTTGCTCCTCTACCTCCTACTCCTCCTCAGCATTTCTTCTCTGGTTCTCCTAGTGCTCTTACTAGAACTCCTCCTTCTGTTTCTTCCCCTGTTTCTGTTTCCTCTCCTGCTTCTGTTTCCTCTCCTGCTTCTGTTTCCTCTCCCCCTTCTCCTGCCTCTAGTGTGGTTCAACCAGGTATATCGTACTCAGAGAAAGTCAAATCACCGAGCCGCAACTCGGGCCGCTCATTTGATTCTAAATTCTCCCAGTTTCGGCATAAAAGCGGAGTTAATTTTGACAAAAGGAATTGGCGCTTCCCCGATGTTTGTAAAAACATCCTTATGATTGGAAGTTCAAATTTAGGACGCTCTGATCGAAATCCCCATCCGGACATCCAGGTGGAGTGTTACCCCGGCGCCAAATTCAATCATCTGCGCTCTATGTTTAAAGGGCACAGGGGCCAGTCCAGTCCCCAAAAAATATTATTAAATATTGGCGTGAATTCTCGAAACGATAATTCTGATCTCGTAGTTAAGCAGTTGCGGAATATGCTTAGCGATATCAGGGTCAAGTTTAGATCAGCAAAAATTTATTTCGCTGAACTAAACTTTTCGCAAAAACTCCCTCAGGCTGAGAGGAGAACCCTGAGCATCATCAACGAAACCATTCGGAAAGTGAAGGACGTTAACGTGATACCAAAAATTGATGACGCTAAGTTTGATGTTGCTCAGGATTTAATCCATTGGACTACGAGAACCGCCCATATTATGTACGATCACTGGTTGAACCACCTAAATTTAAACTAAGTAAAGGCAAAGGTAACAGCCGCCTAACAAATGTGGGATTAGGAACTAATGTGGTTAACCTGTCTGGCACCAATGACCTAACAACCCAAGAGAAATCTCTTTTAGATCGCGGTTTAACTTTTGTACCAGCACCAAAGCCTAAAACTGATAACCAAACAAATTTACCATCATACAACTGTAATTTTCTTAGGCAAATGAAATTGGCCGACCGCTTTAGAAACTCCAGCGGTCGGAAACTTCCTTTTACAGAATCATCTGGTTGGTCACCTCCAGATAGTGAAGTAGATCCCGAAATTATTGAGGCTAGCAAACGAATCATCCAAAAGGTGTTCAGCATGAACATACTCTCCGATAAAGACAATTTAACAGCTGGTGAACGGAGAGCCCTCACAAAACTTCGAAAAAATAAGAAATTAGTAATTAAACCAGCCGACAAAGGTGGGTCGGTAGTTGTTCTATCTCGGGATAATTATATAAAGGAAGCCATGAGACAACTCAGCAATACTAAACATTATAAGAAAATAGATTCACTTATTTGGCCTAGTAATATCGAAAAATTCAATAAGATCTTAAAATTTCTCCTCGACGAAGGTCACATTACCAAAAAACAATTGAAATATTTAACAGCTAAGCTCAGTGCTCAAACAAGACAATTTTATATCCTACCAAAGATCCACAAGGACCGTTCTTCATGGACGGATGACTTAACTCCACCCGGGAGGCCAATTGTATCAGATTGTAATTCGGAATCTTATGCGATCTCGGAATTAATTGATTATCATCTGAAACCTATAGCAAATAGACATCCAAGCTATCTAAAAAATACACAGGATTTCCTGTCAAAAATTTCGAAATTGAAAATATCGAAAAATGCAATTCTGGCTACTTTGGATATCGACAGTATGTATACGAACATTGATATTGATAAAGGTGTTAAATCAGTTAAAAATGCATTTGGAAAATATCCGGATGCGAAACGCCCGGATGAACAAATTTTGGATCTTTTAGAGCTGAGCAAAAAACCCATCTTCTAAGCAATGGTGGAAGAGTTTAAAGCATTTTTCGCAACAACAGTCAAATACTAGTGACATTTTTCCTCCACTGCTTGAAAGTGGGGAAGTTATAAGTGCCCCAGCTGACATTGCTACTATATTTAATGATTATTTCGCAAGCCAGTGCACAGTACCTAATGATGGGGAATTGCCAAGCCTTGTACGTTTGGATGGTTATATCGACAGTGTTGAAACTAATCCTTCAGAGGTTGAATTATTATTGTCTAAGTTAGACACGTCCAAGGCTTGTGGTCCCGACAAAATTAGTAATAAGATCTTAAAATGTTTCTCGAGTGAGTTATCATATCCACTTTCTCGTCTATTTAACATATCCTTATCGACAGGAATATTTCCACAGAAATGGAAAGTGGCAAGTGTCATACCAATTCATAAAAAAATTATCACCCAACAATAAAGAAAACTATCGGCCAGTATCACTGACATGTTGCATAAGTAAAGTTCTTGAAAAAATAGTTTTCAATCATGTCTATTCATTTCTTACAAACGATAATCGCCTGTCTGACCTGCAGTCAGGCTTCAGGCCGGGGGATAGTACAGTCAATCAACTTATCTACCTTGACAATTTTATTAAATCTTCTCTTGATGAGGGTAAAGAAGTTAGGTTTGTATTCTGTGATATAAGTAAAGCCTTCGACAGAGTCTGGCATAGTGGTCTAATACATAAACTAGATGCGATTGGTATTAGGGGCAGTTTGTTATCTTGGTTCCAAAACTACTTAACTGATCGTTCACAGTTAGTCGTAATAAATGGCACCAGCTCAAAACTAAATCACATACTTGCTGGTGTCCCTCAGGGTTCAGTTCTTGGCCCACTTTTATTCAATATCTATATAAATGATATAGTGGACAATATCCAGTCGAACATTAGGTTATACGCAGATGACACTTCAATATATTTAATTGTAGAAGATGCAACTCAGGCCGCAAATCTTTTAAATACAGATCTCGAGTGTATAGGTCTCTGGGCGACAACGTGGAAGGTCAATTTTAACCCAGAGAAAACAGTGGCGCTTAGTTTTACGAGGAAATGCAATCCCCTCCCAAAGCCAGCTCTCTATTTTAGAGACACTCCCGTGGGCGATGCTGATACTCACAAACACCTTGGTCTGAATTTTCACTATTCAGGATCATGGAATGCTCATGTCGATTCCATAATCACTAAAGTCAGTCCCATGATAAATTGTTTTCGTAGCTTGAAATACAGACTCTCAAGGTCAGCTTTGGAAACAATGTATGTTAGTTTTATACTTCCACTTTTTGACTATGCTGATATCATCTGGGATAACTGCCCCGAGAACAAGTTAATTGTATTAGAAAATCTACAACTTGATGCTCTGCGTACAATATGTGGAATTCCAAGAGGCACAAGCCATGATCGTATATACTCAGAAAGTGGATTCATAACTCTAAAAGAACGCAGAAGACGGCACAAAATCACAACAATGCACAGAATTATTACTGGAAATGCGCCCCTGTATCTAAGGTCTATGATTCCCCGCCAAGTGTCTGATATAACGACTTACCCTCTGCGCTCTTCGTGTAATCTACGTGAAGTACAATGTCGCACTTCGCTTTTTGGAGACTCATTCCTGCCATCAGCGGTAAAGCTTTGGAATACTTTGGACCCAACTGCGAGATCCTGTGAATCAACAGAACTTCTGAAGCAATATTTAAAAAGGAATGACAAAGTGGTTCCGAAGCATTACTATGTCGGTGGGAGGAATGGTCAAATTCTACACTGCAAACTTAGACAAAGGTGCAGTGACCTGAAAGGTCATATGTTTGAACGATTTATAGATAGCGATCCAAGATGCTCATGTGGATTCAACTATGAAGACTCCGAGCATTTCCTGTTAACTTGTCCTAAATATGTCACACAGCGGCAAGTATTATTTGAAAGCATAGATTCTACGATATGTGACACAGAAATGCTTTTATATGGCAGTACTATGCTGTCAGATATAGAAAACAGGAATATTGCCATTGCTACACAGAACTTCATTCTTAAAACGGGAAGGTTTCGCTAAAAGCGCAATTCTCAATAGATCTTCGAAGACTGTTGAGTATAATTTCCCACCTTGGTCATTATAATAATAAATATTATTATCACTATTCATGTTCCTCTATATTGTTATCGCTTTCCAAACATAGCTCGTGGTCCTTTTGGGAGTGACATCGTAGAAGTCACACCCAGAGGTGACCATGAGCTCAGATTGAGATCGTGAAAAAGTAAAACTCCGGACATCATAAACTGGACAAGGTGTGAAAGTACCAAACTCTGGTCTGTTTGTTTTGCTGTATTATATTGTATTTGTCTTGTTTCGTCGAGACAACATCGAAATAACCTATACACCTGCTGAGATAGTGAATCAGTTATCATACGTAAAACGTTTGAAGCAATGTTCAAGACGTTCAGATTCAATACCAAACCTTGCTGATGCCAGCGATTGACTCTACTCAATTTTCACACTTGTTCATGCACCATCGTTTGTAAATCAAAGAAGTATTTTTATGTAACGGTAAGGTATTTATATAGGCTTATAGCCTGTTTACCGAACCATTTCAAGAGAATAAAATATTGTTTAAAAAAAAAAAAAAAGGTAATGACTTTTAATTCAATGGAGAATATTTTCTACAAATAATGGGTTGTCCTATGGGCAAAAGATTCAGTCCTAATTTTGCAAGCATTTATGTAGCGGAATGGGAGGAAAATGCCTTAAGCAAATGTGCAAAGCATCCTCTCGTATATCTCAGGTATTTAGATGACATTTTTATTATTTGGGAACATTCAAAAGAAGATTTTGATGAATTTTTAGCAATTTTGAACAATCACGATCCAAATATTAAATTGAAAGCTACTATCAGTGAAAATTCTGTTGATTTTCTCGATGTGACCGTGTATAAAGGCAAGCAATTTCAGGCGTCCGGTCATTTAGATTATAAAGTGTATTTTAAACCAACTGATTCACATCAATTGTTGCACACAAAATCATTTCATCCTCAACATACATTTAAAGGTATCATCAAATCACAACTCATTCGTTTCCACCGCAATTCAAGTGATAAGGTAAATTTTAATGAGGCTTGTTCTACTCTATTTGGCGCCCTCAGATCGAGAGGGTACTCGCTGCGCCTCTTGCGTAGCCTGAAATCCCAAACCCTGAAAAAGCTCGAAAGTCCAGCTGAAACTACCGATTTCGAACCACTGAAGATTGAACACAACAGGCCGTTGCAGAATGGTAGTGGCGCGGTATTTAATTGCAAAAAGCCTCGTTGTAGACTGCATACTTTTATGCCTGATCAGAAAGAGGAATTTTCCTCCGAACAAACGAAAAATCATTATCAGATCCGTAACCCCCTCCATTGTGATTCACCAAACATTATTTACCTTATCAATTGTAAACGATGTCGGAAACAGTATGTTGGTCAAAGTCAAAATCCTTTTCGAGAACGTGCTACTAGACACAAACAGGATATAAAACATAATGCTGATGCCCCAGTAGCACAACATTTTAACCTTCCTGGCCATTCTTTGGACGATTTCGAAATCCATCCTATTGAACAACCACCAATTAAAGACACATTAGAAGAAACGGATGAATTTAGAAAAAAACGTGAAGCTTTTTGGATCAATACGCTTCAAACCCTCTGGCCATTTGGTATGAACATATCAGAGGGCGAATGCGAAAGGAGGTCCATCATTCCTTTCACTTTAACGTACAACAGAATGAATATCGAAATAGCAAAAATGTTAAAAGATGAATTCAATTTTACCAATGCTAAATTAAATGAACCTTTGAATCTTCGACCTGTCATCGCCTATAAGAAAAACAAAAGCTTGCGTAACATCCTTGTAAGGACTAAATTAGAGCCCATCAATGAATAACATCAATTTTTGCCAGTCAGTTTAACCAGTTCCTAAACTCATCACTTAGTTTAAATCAATTTTATGTAATTTTTTGTCATGTTTGAAACCCATCAGGGTTCAGTAAATGAAAACAATTTTTCGGCGGCATATTAAAAGAAAAAAACGTTTCAGTAGGAAATGTCTGTGCCAGTGCGATTTTTTAACCTCAAACACACACACACACATCTCCATACATCGTGTCCCTCAACAGTGAGAAGTTGGGCCGAGTCCGTCCCAACTCGCAAAATAAGTTTGTTCCAAGGACTGGGTCCCTCTGTCCATCGGAGATTAAGAAGGCCGCCCTCATGACCCCCTAACGATATTCACAAGTGGCTCCAAAATCGGCGCCAAATTCGCGCGTGACGTCCTGTTCACACTGTTTGGGAGAGTGGGTGTCGAATGTAATAGGAGTAGAAGTAGGAGGTGAAGGGACACTCGCTGCATCTGTGTCAGCTGCATCAACGACGTCATCAGCAGTAACTGTTGATACTGAATTCTCGACGACAGAAGTGTGTGGCACGTCCGATGATGTGCCCGTTGCGTCATTGTCAAATTGGTTGTGCATTTGCAGAAGGTCCCCGGGTATACATTCCAAAATAATCGTGGTTTCGTCACTCAACTCCTGAGTCTGTGGCCCGCCTCCAGTTTTCTGTGACTCTTTTCGCTTGTGCTGCTCTTCCGTCTTCGCCTTCAGCTTCATCCTCCTCCACAAATCTTTCAGTTCTTTCGCCGATCTCTCCGGGCGAGCAGGGAACTCTCTCCGCATCGTCTGCCTAATCTATTCCCATACAGTTGTCTTCATTTTCTGACTTGCTCCATCTGATTTCCTATCTTCCAATGTGTGACAGTTTTCTCTGACTAATTCGAGAAAAGCGGCTCTTTCCTCTCCTGTGAAGTTCTCTTTTCGAGGCCTTTTTCCGTCCTTCTTTCTTGTCAGGGCAAAGCCAGCCTAAATATAGGGACAAGGGGCCTGATATTTGAAGATATTGTAAGTTCAAAATATATTCCGCGTCAAGGCGAAAAACCCACTTGAATTTCACTTCTCTGTAAAGCTGGACATGGAAAAACACACGTGGTGTATATCCAGCTTTAGCGCAGGGACCCAGGGCAGAAACGGTATGTTAGATAAGGTCTAATCGTATTTAATTTATACAGTAGTCGCGAGTCTTACGAGACGTAATCGGTTGGTGGCAAGATATCGTCACGGCCAATTAAGAAACGAGATTCTAAAACGATGGAAATGTCTATCGTATCGTCACCTGATCATTAGGTAGCAATAATGGAAAGAACGAATCGGTTTTCTCGACAAGTGAAATCACCGTTACGTCACGCGCGAGATGACTTGTATTGATTCTGTCTCGATATATGTCATCTCCCACCGTTTTGACAGGTGGACAGATGAGCGTCGGTCCACCTGACAGTTTAGGGTAAAAAGTATATATACCTTGAAGAGCAGAGCATTAGACACACTTGGGGTCACACACACGTTGGTGAAGTCCAGGACAGGCGGACTCTGTTTCCTGGCATAGGGGTACCTTCGATCACAGGACCCTGAAACGGCTGGAATCGCCAGAGAGGGCATTCCATGATTGATTTAGCTTAAGGTGGATAGGCGGCCACAAGAGCCGAATTTCGTTGAGAAGGAACACCCAGGTGAAACGTTAAAGTTTAGATTGTCGAGTAGCAGGTATCAGCCTGCAATAGTCATAAGTGTAGGTTAATTGTATTGTGCGTATTAACCCTTTGAAGCGTCAGACTGATTGCGTTCTGAGTAGTTTGTTTTGCTGTCGAAGCATCGTAATACCGACTGGAGATCGGTGTGAGTGACAATTTCGCCCTAGCACAAAAGGGGCATTTGTGAACCGTGAATTCAACCAGGAACGGTGGATATTTCAATTGGACTTTCACGGAGGACTTTCAAAAGGCACATAAGGTATGAGTAGACAATATCTGACCCAAATCAGAAGTATGGTGGCTTAAAAGATGACGAACATTGCTGGTCGGAACCCTCCGACAGCCAGAGGTACAGTTACGCGCAGACGTTGACATTTGAGCCTAAGCGGGTGAAGCTCTTATGGCGAGCTCACATTAATAACATTTCAGATTTGTGAAGCTCTTATGGCGAGCTCACGGTAGTAACATTTCCAGTGTGTAGACTATAGTGCCAGTACAGGGCTATAAAATGACTATATGATTGTTGAGAATTAATTAACCCTAGCAACCAAATTTCTGTGAAAAGAATCGAATTGTTGATTGTTAAAATATTGAGACGGCGTTATTTTTATGTGTAAATAAAAGAATCGTTGTTACTTTAAATCATTCTTTCCATTACGCAGCCTGAAGTGATTAGGAATCACACCTAATGGAAATCGAACCTATTTCAGGCCAATTTGGCAGAGAAGGAATCACGGCGTCGGTCTAACTCAGCTCTCTGCGCCGAGTTCGTGACACTTGGATTCCGACCCTCCACGTTGGTCTAATTTTCCCGCAACTTCATCAGCGGGACTAAATAACCCCACGTCAGCCCAGGCCTTACGGGGCCTCAGGAGTCCCTGACATTTCTGGCTATAAGTTTTGACCACAGATGAAAATCGGTGTTCTGTTTGCTGAACCAGTTACAAATCATGTTCCGCACCGCTTAGTGTCATGATTAATTCATGGCAGACGAGTCTTGTTAAGCACGGACTACGACCTACTTTCTGAATACGAATTAAATTAATTTATCAGATCAGTCTAGTTAGACTTGCGTAGATGAATTTAAAACAGTCTATGAGTTAGACTGGTCTACATTTAGACTTGCGTTATGAATCTCACCCAACATCTCTGGAACGTAAGATTCAAATCAGGTCCGTGCGTTAATATTTAGGCTTCCCTTGGAAGCCCGAATTTTAACAAGGCAATACGAGGGAATTTGCTTTCAGAATGCTTTGATATGTGGTATGCAACATCTTTAGTAGAGTCACATTCAATTTATTCATAATGGACCCCTGAGTTAATATTTGGGCTTTCTATTGGAGTCCGAATTTTAGCATGGTGCAGTGTGAGGAGATTTTATTAAAAATCGTCTTCTTCAGATCCATAAGTCAGAATCCTTTCATATTTGGTATATAACATATCTAGGAGAGTCAGATTCAAGTTTGCTCAATTCGCATCCTTGGCTCTGTGTGTGTGTGTGTGGGGAGGGGGGGGGGGGGAGGGGCAGGTTAGGTTCAAGGTTGTACAAATCCATTCCTTTGTGCTATTTCATAAAAATTGGGGTTCAAACTAAAGTGACATAACAACCCTTGAAAGTTTGACAGTGCTTGTCTACAGCTGATCAGAAGTAGTCATAATCATCTGACATGGACACCAGGGTTATGAACAATTTCATGATTTCTCTTTAGTGTTGATGAACTATGACTTACTGAATGTGACCCAAAATATCTCTTTGAACCACTTTGTTAGGTGAGCGATTAAGCCCCTCGGGTCCTCTTGTTTATGAATAGTCTTGGTCGGATATCCCACAACATTAGGTAAGGATTAAACGGGCACAATAACCATCAAAATTTGTATCATATGAGAACAAGGATACGAAATTTATATTCATTTGAGAAGCAGAATATGGAATATGTTTTCACCTCAACAGATATTTAGGAAACTCATCCCAAATTATCCACTAAATTGCCCTGCGGCGGCTCAGCGAAAAGCTCACTCTCAGACTGGTTTCATAAGCATAATTCGGGACGAGCAGGCATTTCACAATGACACGGGGTGCAGTAATTTTGTACCCAAGACGATTTTGAACCCTGAATTTTGAGTAATTCCATATCCATTTTAGAATAGAATTTCGTACCTAAAATCTAGTGCCCAAAAACTATTCCGTACCCCAAACTTGATTCTATTTATTTTTACAGCTAACATTTCACATTTAGAGTAAAATAAAATTTGAAAAAACATAATATTTAAATGAGATTTACCAGATTAATATGGATCAGTTAGTCGAAGAAATTTTAGTGTATAATAAATAAATAATAACTGACATGCTGTGTGTGTTATTGGGGACTGCCCCCACCCCCCCACCTCCCGCTCCACGCCGCTTTACTATAAGAGTTTATCTCTTCTTTTTGAGTGTGCGAGTTTCTGTGGCGCAGTTCTTTTGGATTAGGAGACATCCGTACTAGCATTGATTACCTTTACAATACGTACGTTTGTTTGGAAAACCTGGGGTTCCAGCTAACTGAAATCTTTTAGACTGGTATAATTTATTGCATCAGCTACAATAATGTGCAAAAGTTAAATTCAAAATAAAAATCAAATTAAATGATTTCGTGTGCCAATGTCGCACAGAGACGATGTGCAGCAAACCCCTTTTGACCCTTTTTTCACGGTTGAATAAAGTTTCTTGCAGCATGGCTGAGCGTGCGAAATGAGAAGAGAGAAGGATTTAGCGACATCTGTGTTTCTTGCGATTTTTTCGTAGGAGGCGGTGGCTTTGTTGCGGAGATCATAGCAGTCGTTGGAGTGGTTGGACCTATCTAGTGAGTATGGTCGTGTCCCAGCTGCGTCGTCAGGCGTTTTGTTGTTTGTCAAGCTGTCCGAGCAGTTCCGTTATTCTTTTGTCAGATACTTTAGATTTCCATGTTGTTTCCTCGAGATTGGTCGTGACTTGTGGGTGTTGCCTGTCCAGTCTTTCCTGTCTCTCATCAGTTGTCTCCTTGCAAGTATTCTGGAAATGAGAGGACTGTTCGGTAGGAGTTGGATATATCTAACGGACAACGTTCAGAGTCACTTCCTGCACCGCGGAAAGGTCGCACTCCCCCATCTCACTTTCCGAAGAAATTGGCCTTTGCCCTGATGGTCCGCATCCTCAGACTTCTTCCCTTTCAAGGAGTGTGTCGGATTGGACACGGACCGTACAGGGATGCAAGATGTGGCCCTTCTGATGTTTCTCTCTGCCTCTTTCTCGGCCCTGTCTGACTTCTTTTCCAGAAATTCCGCCAGTCGACGGGCATCACGACGCCCAGAAGCTGGTCCCTTCCTTTTTGGTCTCTTCTTCTTTGGTTTATAGCATTCGACGGTTGAATCATTACCCAGCACATCCGTGTCATTTGGAGGGTGGAGGGTGAACAGTGTGGGAGGAAATACCCCCACGGAAGGTGCTACTCCTCTCCAAATACGCCGGTTCTTTGAATTGTTAGGTGAAATGTTCCCTTGCGCACCTGGATAGTCCAGGTGGTAGAAAGGGTAGCTTTCACTCTACCCAGTGTTTCTTGGATGACAAGTGGGAGCTCCATTGTTAAGATGATTACACCTCGGGGTCCAAGTTGTGAACGAATGATGAGTTAAATTTAATAGCTGATACGATTTATATGGTATCACTGAACTAAATATTTTAATTAGAGTTACCCGCCTTGAAATGTTGCACTCAGAAATGATGCAATTTCTAAAAAATAAACAACCTTAGGAAAATATATTGCTACGATAAACATCTGAAACATTCTATTAACATATTGCATTAGTGTTGAATATTCCTGATAAAAAGAGGGTGATTTGATGACATTTGGGTACTAAAAAATACAATTTACTTTTTGTGTGTTTTTTTGTAGGGAATTCCCTAAAAAATATGTGCACGCGACCGTACTTCCCGTTGTGTCATTTTTTCTCTTATTTGTTGCATGACCCCCTTTTTCGGGTCAGAACAAGTTTTCTAAAGGGCTATACTTGACCAATCTATTTGAATGCCAAAATTAAAGTTATGGGATCATATTTCTTTTGCATGAACGTTATAATGGATGGTGACCTATGGAAAAATATTTTAGTTCTGTGATACAAGTATGTTTTTTTTTTTTTTTGCTTTCCAGCCAGATTCAATCACTATTTTGAGGTATTATTTCACATTTAGTTTTTTAAAGAAAGCTGTAAATTTTCATTTCTCTTAGCTACTTTATTAGGTAACAGGCTAGACAAAAATCTTTGGGAGGCAATACCAGTTGTTAAGCTCATTTGACAAAGTTTGGACACTTTTCTTTAAAAGAGCAAATTGCTCATATTTTGCAATCAGCAGAAGTCAAAAGCTGGATTCTAATATTTTATCTCATGTGGCAAATTGTCTTTTTGATAGGGTTGTAGATGATTATAGGAAATATGTTTTTTTGGCTTCCAAACCAAATTCAATTATTTTTTTTTTGATTGGGGGGGGGGGGGATTATTGCACATTCAAATGTTTTTTGGGGAAACACACACCTTACAAAACTGTTTTATTGTTTCGAAAAGTGACATTTTTGTCACAGTCAGCAATAAAGGCTATGTATTGCCAAAACGTAGGTTGTCAATGCAACCCAATTCACATTTTGTGCAAGTGTATTTCTCAGGCACGCGCTATAAGATCTGGCAGCTGCAAAGTAACAGCCTATCTTACCATGTTGGCACATTTATTTACACCATGGTTACATGTTGTAAAATATGGACGAATGACACTGGAACTGTTGACACACTATAGCGTTAAGACAGAGATGGGTGTTGGCTGAAAATGGAAACAAACTGTGCTGAACAAGTTCGGGAAAGTGCACATGTAGATTTGTTTTGTTTTTGACTTTTTTCGAATCTGAAATGACACTTAGCATGAACAAAAACAGTGTATGCGCGTGTATAAGAACATGTGTATGATCACACATTTCAAGGCATTTAAGAAGGAGTGTTGATGTTGATGTCTGGCACATATCACTTCAAAACAGAAAAATGTGACTTCAGTGAAGATTGTTGTTGCCTGCAACGTCTTAAATGCATCCACAAAAGTGTCAGTCAATATGAGAACTAAATTAATCAGTAAAAATAATTAGGGCGAATCATTTTCGTTCTAAAGGGCAGAGAGTTAGTCTCACACTTCCAATTGTGTGAATCAGAGAGATCAAGAAGATGTAATCTACATCCATCTCTTAAACAAGTGATCTCAGCCATTTCGTCCCCTAAGTTCCTACTGGCACACACAACACATTGGAACTCGAGGGACAATTTCTAGATGAACATACAGATACAAGCTTTATTGCTATTGCTTTCTATCAATATGGATTCTACAACATACCGACCTGGGAATACTCTACTCCATGGCATGCCGAACGGTGTGGCATTATATAACAGGCAGAACATTTAATTATTTAATGCTAAATGAGTCATAACTCATTAGCTGAATGTGTGGGCACCATCACTTATAAAGAACATTCCATACTGAACATGCAAGAGAGATTTTATGGCGATCGTCTCCGCTACATTGGTGTAGTTAGATTCTTGAATGAACTCTTCGCCCCGTGGAAACTTCGGGAAGTGGAGCAGTGTTTGTTTACTTTGGTACTGGTAAAATAGGATCCGATCACCAATGTCTGGGATGGAAGTTTTGAACAATGGCAAATTGTGACCGCAACATGGATCTAAAGTCAAGTCCAGCCAATCATTAAAAGGCATATGCCCACTCTAAATTCCACCCCAGGCATATGCCTTTTAATGATTGGCTGGACTTGACTTTAGATCCATGTTGCAGTCACAATTTGCCATTGTACAAAAATATGTGACCTTAAACACCAATAAATAAATAAATAAATAAATAAATAAATAAATAAATAAATAAATAAACGGACCATTCAATCGATGGCATGTATCCAGTGGGTCCGTCCATTCTTCCACTCGTTATTTCACTCGTACGTAGATCAACAAATTATCTCTGGATCATCCATATTTTATTTTGAAATTGTTCTTTATGCTGACGGTTATCTTGGAAGGGAAGTTCACTTCTGACGTGCATTATATCTTAGTGCACACTGTCCCTGCGTAGGCAAACATGATCAAACGTCTAGCCCAAGGAGACGACGCTGTTACCACTGGTCAAGGTCTAACAATTCGGTTCAAAGGCAAAATCCTCTAACCATTGAGCGCGCTCCCCATCCTGGGGTGGGGTTGTTAAAGTTCAAAGATGAAACAATGACAGGTAGGTGTGGGTGAATCTGAAAAGCGTGAAAAACAAAAACAAAACAAAAACCCAAAATGTCACTTTCTGTTTGTAATTATTTTCCTGGCCTCACGTTGCCATACTCGTATTGCGTTTTGTTTATGGAATTGCGTTGCAACATTCCGCTCAAAAGGATAAATGATATAGGAAGTTCTCGTATACTTACCTGTCAACGGAACCACATTCATAGAGTAGCGTACACAGATTTTTATGTGAAGGGGGATTTTCCCGAAATACTTTTACAAATTTTCTTAAACCAGGGTCAAATTATTTCCGACAAAATGTTTTGTAGTGCCGTGGCCAAACCCGGCTGCCAATGTTTCTACGAACCTGGGTTCAGATATTCCTCCTCTCCAATAAATACTCGAATGGTCGACCCGCTGTCTAAAATGTGGAAATGCATACACAATAACACCCACCACCCACCCCGTGCTTCAATTTGTGTCTGCCCGTTATAACGGGTCACCTAAACGTCACATAAAAACCTTCTTATCTGAAAATGCCAGAAACATTTACTTCTACATTTTCTATACGCCCAGAAATGAACTGACAACAGCAACGAATTACATGGTCGTGTTCAGAGGTGTAATTGAAAGTAAAATTTGGGCCTGAGGTGTGTGTGTGTATGCGTCGGAGGGGGAGGGGGGCATGGTTCACCCCTCTTATCTGAAAATGCCAGGAATGTTCATTTCCTGAGAACTATTTTTTAAATGTCTGAACAGAGCTATTATGGGCCGGGGGGGGGGGGGGGCGGTGGCGAATTAGCTTTCTTATCTGAAAACACCAGGAACGCTTTCAGGAAGGCTTGTCATTTTGAATGACCTGACTGTATGCCTCTCTCATTATAGAATGTGAAGACAGCTAATTATTATCTCATTATATTCTGTCAAAATACTACTAGGTTTGAAAGCTATTACAGCAATTACTTTGATTATCTAGGTTAGATATGGTAGTGCACACCTACCAGTAGACACCGAGAGAGCTCAACAACTGTCTCCTATGGATAGGGGTAATACATGTTGTGAGAGAACAACTATTCGCACTCAGTGCCCACCCGAAGAAGTCGAAATCCGTAAAGCTGGCAGGGACGAGGAGATGGTGGAGGACCTGGGTAGTAACCCAGGGGCCAGTAACTTTGGGGGCCCGGCCTTGGCCCAGGATTCTTAGGTCAGGCTTGGGTTCCACAAAGGTCTGACTCCTGTGCCAAGCCAATGGGTCCCTCGGTCATCGAGCGAAAATCAGCAAGATAAGTTGCCCCGTCGTATTGGAATAGCATTTGCCACTCAAGTAAAGAAGGAATGGGGTGCCCCGTAGAGATGCCCTATCTGTTAATAGACTGTTATCTATATACATATACACCAGACTCGGTGTTGTCCCTTCAAGAACTGCGCAGTTAAAATCTATAACTTTAGGGTACTGGATACTCACTGATGAACTTTCAAATTTAAAACATGCTGCTAAAAAACGTCATTTTGACGGCCAAATTATAATGTAATTTTTCATCACCAAAGCCACCTCCATTTAATAACTTTTCTTGGTGGAGGGAGGGGGGCACCCCTGTCATTTGTTGCGAAGCTAGCCCACAGAAGTTAATCTAGCTCGGGAGATGAAATACAGCTTTTCGATATTTTATAAGGTTATAAGAGTAAGTAGACAGTTTCTATTTGGTTGAATGGGACTCAGTATATTGACATTTTTCCTTAAAGTTGTAATTACAAAAAAACAGTATAAACCTAATAGTCAAAGTACAGAAGTACTTTGATTCAGACACAGTGGAAGACTTGTTGATAGATTTAATGATGGAAGAATTCTCCAACTTGGTAATATTTGAGCTGTCATAGTGCACACCCACGCAGTGGCGTGGGCGCACATAGGTAACCCAGGTACGTATCCATGATTTTATAATTTTTCTATATACCATGCAACAGAGTTTGGGGTGCCATCTGGCGGCGTGGCTCTCCCACTGGCAAAAAATCCAGAATCATTGTAACGGATATTTAATTGTTTTTGGCTTCTCAAAGGACATTATGTAAAATATATTGTCGCAGAATGTTGGAAACTGTGAGAAATAATTAAGTAATGAAGTGACTTTCGAAGTTAGGTAGTTGTTGGCCAGTTAAATATTGTTTGAAAGTTCGAAGTGCCAATGTCGTCCGTTGCCGGTTTCGTCAGATTCAAAGCCCAGTTTCAGTTTTAACTGAGAACGTACACTTCACAAATTGTTGACAACAAATAAAAAAATAAAACAAGTGATTTATTGATACTTTTAGTGGGCCTTTTTCATTTGTGGGGAACTTAGCGCGATTTCCTTAGAAACAGCCGGTGTTCGGATGAATTCAAGTTATGCTGACGTACGGTCTGGGGAAATCTTTGTTCTCAAAACACGGGCATGCAGTCTTGTAGTAAAAATTTACAGAAACAGACATGTACGCGAACAGCGATATTCATTTATTTCCTAGATTTTTCTTCACAAGTTCATTGGCTCCAGTCTTTGAACTATTTTTACCAGTGATACAATGTCAGTTTAAGACTGTCAGAATTACAGTGTAGCGGCAAGCCAATTTTGTGATCCGACGTGTTCTCCTAAAGGCTAGATACCAGAACCACTCAGAACTCCCATTTAAATTACACTTCCTCGGTGTTTTGGTAAACAATGTTTTAATTCCTGGATACTTTAGGCTTTGCAACCAGAATAGAACTGAATTCATCTTCAAGTCAACGTCGCCCACCTCGCCTGACCAACATCTGGAGGTGGGGATTCTGATATTTAGTGTGTTTCTCCAAATTTTACCAAAAATGACAAAAAAGCCTAAATTCCAACCTCCCCAGAACCACCGACCTCTAAATAACATTTGCACACTGATTCAAGAGAAAATATTTCATTTCTACTAATTCTAGTTTGTTTTAGCATTCAAAAGGAAACTGAAATTGAATTTATTACAAAATGTGTGATTGCAAAATTCTGTCTGTCCATCCATCCATCCATCAGTGAGTTGGACAACTCATAGCCTGGACGATTCGTTCCTCTGGCAATTGGTACCTTTTGCTGGACAATTCGTACCTTTCCCAGGAAAATTTGTACCTCCTTCTGGACGATTCGTACCCCTCGTCTGGGCAGTATCCGACAGTTTGTACCCCCTCTGGACAATTTGTATCCTCTTCTGCAAATTCATACCCTGCTTAATTAACCCCCTCTGAAAAAATATACATGGAGATGGGGTTGGGAGAGGATTATAAACTTGGAGAAAGGATAAAAAAAAGGTGATGCAATTTCTTTTATTTTAAAAAGACACAGAATATCAAATTTCATGACTTAAAGTTAAAGTAAAAAGCAAGTAGACACTTAAAATATTCAACGTCACAATGGTAAAAAGAAAATGCTCTATTGAGGGAGCTCAGAACTAAATTAATTAAATTATTAAGGCAGCACACTCTTTAACCCTTTACCTAAGGAATCGCCCGCATCCGCCCGCGTAATATGCAAATTGAGCAGTTGAATAAATTGAATGTTTCAAAATATTTCAACAAAACCATATCATGTGACCCCTCATTGGAACGAGTTCATTGAGCTCGTTCCAATGAGGAGTCACATGATATGGTTTTGTTGAAAGTTTTTGCAAAATTTTAAAAAATTATATTTAAAATAATAAATTTTTATATCGTCTGCGTTGGGTAAAGGGTTAACTTATTTTGGGGCGTCATGAAATTATTTATTGTTAGATCTTCATCAATTTAAAGAATTATTGTGGTTTCATTAAAAAAATAGTGTTTTAACTGTAAAACTACATCCATTACTATCTACTATAAATTTTCTTTTACCATGTTCGAACCCGAAGTTGATAATACTGGAGATCACTTTTTCACTTAAGCTGTTAAGCGATGGTTCACCCATTGAAGTTTCATTTCTATGCATAAATCTTGTTTTGATTGGTTGTTTCATGCATATGTTTACTTACTTGAGACAACTTGTACCAAAAAGGAGACAATTCATACCTTTTACTGGGACAATTCGTAGATTTTGTCTAGACAATGTGTTCCTCATTGTCAAGACAATTTGTACCCCCGAATTGTGGTATGAATCGTCCAGGGTGCAAGTAGTCCAAGAACCATCCATCACAGACAGCGATTCTTTGCTTTTCATTTTCCTGGTTGTACATGTACATTTTCAGTAACTGGCTTTTGACTATTTTTCACACCGTAACTAACCCCCTCCACCTTACACACACACACGAATATATTAAACATTAAAGAGCACTATCTTTTTGAAGCAAATACCTGATTCGTCCTCTCTGGAAAACATACATGCACATTGTATTTTCCTTAATTTTACTCCTTTTATCAAAATGGGTCAAGTGTCTGTAGGGATTAAATCCAAGGTTGTAAAAGTGCCTTTATGCGTACTTGCAGCATAAGCACCGCACTACAGAATCAATATTTGATGGTTTTAGGCATTTTAAAGGTGCTATGCGATACCACATGAGCTGTACTGTCATGCTGTTGGAGAAAATCAATGTGTAATGTTTTGTCAGAGACATACCAATGACTCTAGGTGCCTTAATTAAGAAATCTGAGGGATTTTTAACATTTTTTTTTTTTTTTACAAAAGTTGCAAAATATTCATCAAACAAAATGTGAAATATCTTAAGAAGCCAGAATGTGATCTAAAAACCATCACAAATGGGAAATTTAATATCATAAGAGGTTTGTTTTGTGTCAACATCAATTAATTTATGAATTATATCATAATTGTAGATGAAAGTGGGTCATGCTGGGTGTCTAGGGGACACATTCAGGGCTATATTTTACCACATCAATTGTAGAAGAAAATTTGACATCATTTGTAAGGATAAAATGGCACAGTCTATTGATATTGGTGATTTATATAGCTGCAACCCCCAGTTTTTAAAACAAAATTGACATTCATTTTGTTTTGTGTGTGTGTGTGGGGGGGGGGGGTGGGGGGGGGGTT